>NW_024121799.1:647735-839919 GCF_016745375.1 Pimephales promelas | reverse complement strand
CTTTTATGTGTTGAAGATTAGGTTTGACTCACAGTCAGGATCTATTATTGGTTAGGACGTCAACTGGCCCTTCTTCAGTCTCGTCTTTCCAGACGTCTGGACTTGCACAATAAAGCCTGTTATGCATTTTGTTATTTCATGTTTTCATACTTCATGTCATTTCATGTCATGTCAACTTCAACTTCTTATTCTCATTTCTTTCTTGTTTCCCATTTCCTGTTGGCTTTCAGGTCATCTGAGTGACTATTTGGGTAATTGTCGTAAGGAAGGTCTGAAGCATTAGGCGGTTTCGTTAATCTGACCCCTATAGAGTGCTGCATGGATGACATATTTTTTAGGCCAAAAACTCAGAAACCAGTTATGTTTTAGCACTTCTGGTTCAATCGTCCTGAAGTCAGAGGGTGTTTGGTTTAATTAAGGCATTCTTCCGAAAAATAGTATGTGATATTATATTGCTACAATGTTTTTTTTTTAATTTTTTTTTTTAATTAAAATTCCAATTTTCCTTTTCATTTCAACCTATAATGGTCTAATTAACATTACCACGCTAACATTACAAAACCTGTTTTTTTGATATTTTCAATGCGAAGAAAAACAAATAAGAATAAACAATTTAACGATCACCTAAACATCATCTTGCTGTAAAGAAAAAAGAATTAAAAAAACTCCTCATTTCCAAGTCGCTTTGGATAATCATGAAATGATATGTTGCTGGGTTCGGCAGGGGCGTCTTATGATCTTTCAAAAACCAAAAAGAAAAAAAAAAAAAAGAAAATATGTTTGCAAATGTTACCTTCATGTTGCATTGCTCTGTTGGAGTGTCCCTTGAGATGTTTTTAAACTTGGACAACTTTGTGGGTTTGAAATATATGGGGGGCACAGTGAAAATAACTGCAGCATTTATGACATATCCACAAAAAGTCCAAGGTTAAAGGCTAACATTAGCTATCAAAATATTTTTGGGGGGTAAAGGGCGAAAAAACATACATCTGTGGCTCAAATTTTGTTACAAAATCTTTACGCTATAAGTAGTTGGATTAAAAAAGAAAACAATTGAGTAGTCTACGAGTCACTAAATAAAATTGACGATACTCGCGTTTCGGCTTAAGTTCTTCACATGTTCTTCACATGTTTATCCGATACAGTTTGATAGGTGGCGCTGTCTCGAAAAACGAGGGGTTTGAGAATGCCGGATTTTGGGTGGGGGACTGTAGATGCAGGTCTCCGAGTCTGCAGCTTCATGCTATTCGATTCAACTCATTTTATTGTAATTTGAGTTGAAATTACTTAAACATCCAAGTTGATTCTATTTAAAATTTAAGGCAGCAAATTTGTTTTACCACCAGTAGTACAGTACCTCACCATGTAAAAGACTTTTTTTTCTTTTATGTTTACATTTGTCATGATTCTTATATAATTGTTGATTTTAGTGGAAATCCATCTTGTAAATCATGTAAACTTGATTGACTGCTTCATTTCCCCTTTAAAGGTTCTGTACGTAACTTATTCACTCAACTAAAGCATAAAAATACCATAAAACATTTGCAAGATATTTAGGAAGATGCTGAGTTTACCTACTCGTTTCTCTGGAAAAACAGTACATCCAGTCATTTTACTTTGAAATATGCGTTCCGTGTTGGAATGTCTGTTGTTGTTTTTTTTTTGTTTTTTTTTTTTTTTTGTCTGTGTGATCTCGCCCACTGCCAGTTCACCCAATAGTATTTCTTCACTATTGAAGTGTGTTTACTAGTTACATTTAGGAATATACACACCCTTTTGTTTTTCCTTCTTCTTAAAATGAATAATTCAAACAAAAACAAAAATGTATTCTTTAACAGCTTTTTTATCGTGTACAAAACTTTTGTGCTTTTTTTTTCTCTGGGTGAACTGTTCCCTTAAATAAAGCTGGGGTTAGATCCTTTGCTCTCACCCTCTAACTTCATCATATTATCAAATCACTGGGTAATGTGGTACATAATTTAAAAAATAAACTCTCATTTAAAAATATTACCTTCATAATTTCAGAACAAACATCCGCCTAGTCGTTTCATGAAGTCTGTATCTCATTTTGCATCCATTAAGGGAATTATGGGCCATTGGAAGATGAAGAGGGCAGCCGTGGCGCTAGGCGAACATGGGAAGTTCATATTTCATTCACTTACGCAGTTACTTGTGGGTCAGTGTGACAACATTAATGAGCTGTCATTAGAGAGGAAGAGAGAGCGATTGTGAGAGAGAAAGAGAGAAGGCTAGTTCTAAGTTGATGAGGTGTAATAGATAAAAGAAAAGACCATTACTAATGGCTAACTGAGTCTAAAGAGACGGTCATCCGTGAGGACGGAAGTTATGGCCTCTAATTTTTGAGGCTCGATGCTCTGAAAAAAGGCGCTTTTTAATGTCAGTCGTCTTCACTGCATATAATCGACCTTGAACGGTACAACTGTCCACCTCGCTAATTAAGTAGATGATATAGAGACACTGTGATTTTATTCCTAGTGACAGGGAACCAGTTTTTTTTACCTTGCATGAAGAAAAGAGGACATAAAATGACAGCCGTAAAATGCAGGGCTTGCCATGCAAATGCCGCACGTTATTAGGTTCAGTCGCCGCCACATGGATGATGGATTCGTGTTAATAAACGTGCAAGCTACATGACTGCAGATGCACCAAGGAAATAACACATCATAAGCAAGCTTAGAGTGACTAAATTTCTGCTTTTTAGATCTTTTTCACATGATTTCATTTGAAATTTATCCAGTACATTGGAATATTTGTGGGAAAATTCACTATGTCTGCATAATAAAGTTCATTATCAAGTCTGCATTGTTTAAGCACATGATTTGCTATTATGCAATGCAGGTAAATGCAGTTTGCATGTTTTCATTTTTCAGTCCACTCACCTGAATCAGCTCTTTAAAGTGTGCCATGCTAACACAGTCTCATCCCAAGACATCAACTAACTGACGCTTTTGACCATACCTCAACATCCGACGTTTTAGGGTACCCTTTAACGTCAGTTAGATGACGATCCTGGGGTGTCATCCAACTGACGCTTTACCTTTAACGTCAGTTAGATGACGCGGGTAGGTTTAGGTCTGGGATAGGGTTAGGATTAGATAACGTCATCTAACTGACGTTAAAGGGTACCCTAAAACGTCGGATGTTGACGTATGGTCAAAAGCGTCAGTTGTTTGAGGTCTTGGGATGAGACTGCAAACATGCATTTAATTTTTTAGACAATACTCTAAGTATTTTTTTGGTCCAGCTTTATATTAAGTGGCTTTAAGTACTGTGTACTTACATTGATATTAATAATTTGATACAATGGACTGTGTACATACATGCTTTTATATTGTACATATTTTGAAAATGCCTGCATGTAATTAGAGCTTATGTAATTACATTGTATTTACACAGTTGATCCGTCCCTTACCCCTTAACCTATACCCTTAAACCTACCCATGCCACCACACCTGACCCTAACCTTACTCGTATCACTCTTTAATAGCAGGAAAAGTGTTTTACAATGCAACCTGAACACAATAAGTGCATTGTACTTATTCGTCGATGTAAGTACATAGTACTTAAAGGCACTTAATATATAGTGGGACCATTTATTAGTTCAGTTATCTTTAAAGAACATAAAATTTTGATATTTTGTACTTTTTTATATTTACAATATTGTTTTAATTTTTTTGTATGTATACAATATTTAGCAATAATTGTATTATTAATTAGCATTCGAATTAACATCAATATTGATATCCGGCAATTATTGGTTATAGGCCATTGGTTTAACAGTATCAGAATCGATGCATTCCAATTGATATTATTTTGTGCTATGTAATTCAAAAAAGGAACATTTTTCTGCTATATGTTTAGTTAATCTTCTACTCTTCAAAACATAGGACTGTCGAATGTACATACTGTAAGTTGCATCACTCAAACTACTAAGCTAGCAAAAAATATTGTTGGTTTAACTTAAAAAATGAAGAACCCTGGTTGCCTTAAAATGTTAGGTTCATTGAAATGGAAAAAATGAGTTAATACAATGAAGGAGATTGATTTAATCATCAGAAACTCAAAATATTGTGTTATCTGACACACATAAATTATTTAAGTTGGTTTGACAAAAGAAAAAAATGAACATATTTTTTTTTCAGTGAACTAGAATACACATTAACCTCACTGTAAAAAATATATATTGTTGGTTTAACTTAAAAAATTAAGTTCATTGAAATTCATTAAAGTTCATTTAAGTTCATTGAAATGGAAAAATTGAGTCAATACAATGAAGGAGATTGATTTAATCACCAGAAACTCAAAATATTATGTTATCTGAACTACATAAATTATCTAAGTTGATTTGACTAAAGAAAAAATGTTGTGATTACAAATCATGAAAATATTTTTTTACAGTGCTCTATCAGAAATAAAAACTAAACCATCAAGCACAAAAAACCCAGAAAATCTCTTTCAGTGTCTAATGTACTGCATTCTGCAGTGTTGTCATTCTCAGATGACCCATCATGGCAGAAGTTCAGAACAGGAGTGACAGCTGCAGTCCGCCCCATGCTGACCACACAAACTGAGTCACAAAAACAGGAAGCCCTTTAACCTCCCCGTCGAATCTGAGACATTGGTGCAGAACTCTATGGAGTTGATCAATCAGAGGCACGACACATTAATCTGTCTTGACACACCGGCTCTCCCAATAGAGTTCATCTGAAGGGCAGGGGTGCGATCCAAACCGCTACTGGAGTGATAAAGCTGAAAGTCGAGGTTAGTGTTCACATTTCAACAGTAGCAAGGGTTTGGGGGAACTTTAGAAAGAAGTGGGCTAAATTTGGACCGTAATCACAATCCTTTCAGGTTTTCAAGGTGTGTGTGTTTGATTTGTTGAATGAGTTGTGTAAACTGTTGTCAAATGAATCTAAATCTTGATATTAGGATTTCTTAGGTATAAAAGCTGGTCTTATAGTCATATTAAAAATAGATTTCCCATATTTACCTTCTTAAAATGCATGAATGAGTCTTCATTAAAATTTCAGCAAAAAAAAAAAAAAAAAAAAAAATCCTACCGCTAAAACAACTTTTTTTTTTTTTTCAGGTGACATCACCTAGGTCATGTGGGCGGGGATTACAATGTTAACTATTAGTCAAAAAGCACTTAGACACTGACTAAAATCATTACAATAGCTAATAATAATTGAATGCCAGTTAACCAATTAGTGGACTAAAATAACAGGAGATTAAAAACAAATACACAAAAAAAAAAAAAAACAAAAAAAAAAAAACGTTACCACTGCAACAAAATATCCTCACGGGTGAACTTGACCTTCAGCTCCACATCCCACTCGCTATCTCAGTTCTGAACAGGTAGCAGAACAAATATGGCCTAAATATCTCCTAGCTCCTGTGTAAAATGCAACTAATAACAACTTTTTTGTTGAACAGTCCCACAAACTTATAATCAGTATTTTTCAATAAATTGGTTAAGTACATTCACTGCCATTCACAAATCTTTCCTATGCCCTCACTTCAGAATTTTGATGGAAGTAACAAGGTTATCCGGGCACTTTTTGAACACAGTTTTATGAATACTGTGAATTTGGACATACTGTACTACTTTCATTCTTTACCAACTTTTTTACGAATCAATTGGTTGAGTAAATTATTTATTGACTCTCTCATCAAATATCAGATCCAAGGGCAGAAACTGTTTTTTTAGTCAGAAATACATGACATTACATACGTAAAATGGTTGTGAATGCAATTTCTTAGGTTTAAAGCATTGCAACTGACAGGGAGGGGTATTTCAATTTCATAAAAGCCTAAAAGTCCACTGAGAGCAAATCAGCTTCTTTCCAAAAATCTAATATCATTTATGGAGGAACCTCTCATTGTCCTTGAGTTTCTCCGTTGAACTCTGTTAAGCCACCTCAGAAGACACTATTTGCCCTAAATTTAGCTCTGAACATAATTTCAGAAGATGATCATTTTTATCGACGTTGTCATTGAAGTGTCCCAAAATATCACACAAATCTCACTTCATTTCTCATACAGCTCAATTACCATGCCTGACCAGAGCCAAGATTGAGTGCTTCCTAATACGATCGACTGATTTTTATGAGATGTTCACATTCCTGCCCAATTTTCTCCACTACTATTTTATTGGATGGTCTCTTGGTGGCCTAAATGATTACACGGCACATTTTTGCCACTTTCCGAAGGAAACTGACAGGTCTGTAATTACTTGTTTAATGAAGCAGACCTCTTAGGACCTGTCGAGAATATTATAAGAGACGTTTCAACATTCTGGCCATCACAAAGAATCATCAAAATAAACACAGAATGAAGGACATATCACTTATTTATCCTTTAATAGAAAGAGCAAATGACACACCATTAAGTAGACAATTTAGTCTGGCTTGTTATCTGCAAATTATTGCCATATTTTACCCCATTATGCATTACAAAAAGCAGTCCCTCCTTAATGTGACAGCCAGACTGTGGCATGTCCAGCTTTGCAAATAAAAGCACAAAATCGTGTTTTTAGACACTTTGTAATATCAGAGCTTAATAGAATCGTGCCACAATGTCTCAGACAGAATTACTTTCAGAAAAAAATGACTTTTGTTTGTCTAATATCATTGAGTCCTTAACAACACCTAAGGTGAGTCGCTCCAACTAGAGAGGACCAGTGTTTGAGTTGTGCGTCATGCGTCATTCACACACCAATTATTTAAAATTTAATCAATGTAATTTAATTTTACACTCATGAATTGAAAGGGAAGAGAGAATTTTTAAAAACCTGGACCACTGAAAATTCGGCCAACCATTTTACTCAGCATAGCTGGGTTAAAGGAGCAGTTCACTTTAAAAAAAAACCTTTGCTGATAATTTACACACCCCCATGTCATCCAAGATGTCTGTCTTTCTTTCTTCAGTCGAAAAGAAATTAAGGTTTTGATGAAAACATTCCAGGATTTTCTCCATATAATGGACTTCATTGGGTACCAAACAGTTCAAGGTTCAGTGCAGCTTCAAAGGGCTTTAAACAACACCAGACGATGAATAAGGGTCTTATCAAGCGAAACAACCAGTCATTTAAAAATAAATAAAAAAGTTTTATAAGCACAAATGTTCGCCTTGCTCTGTTCGTGAGCATTCGTGACTCTCCTGTTCGAACTCGTTCATCAAAATGAACAAATCTTTTTCGAGTCATGACTCGAAAGACCCTTATTCATCGTCTGGTTTCGTTTAAAGCCATTTGAAGCTGCACTGAAACTCTCATTTGGACCTTAAACCGTTTTGTTTTGTTCCCAATGAAGTCCATTATATGGAAAAAATCCCGGAATGTTTTCATCAAAAAGCCTAATTTCTTTTCGACTGAAGAAAGAAAGACGTGGACATCTTGGATGACATGGGGGTGAGTAAATTATAATCAAAAGCTTTTTTAAAAGTGAGCTACTCCTTTAAGGGGAAGAGACCCATTTCAGCATGAAATTGAATCGATAATCTACAACTGAGACCTTTCGGAAGAGATAGTGGTCTTCGAACAATACTGCACCTCTCAAGAAACACTTGAATCACAGGACCCTCCAATAATTCATCAAACCCTTGAGATGGTTGGCAAAAACGCCGATACGCCAATAGCGAGGACTGCGATGAGAAGCAGAGCTATAGAGAGATCATGTGAGAGCGAACAGGCGAAAGAAAGGGGAGGACAAAGGGCATCAACACGGCCATAAATCAACATCCTTCCAAACTGTCACATTCATTTTGGCTTGATGTCTGTTCAGTGCTGGATGGCAGGGAGCACAGGCTTCATAAAATTCTTCTAGCTTACAGTCCGATGGCATGCTATTACAGTGGAGAGATACTCCAGTCAATTCATCTTTATTTTGGTGATATCTGCCATGTGAAAACTACTTTTCAAATATAACAGGACTGAATAGGAGTGGAGACCATATCTCAGATGTGCAATGTACAGCTTTTCCAACATTTCTGCAGAGTGGAGATTTGCAGGCACATTTATACACACACTACGTTTATCAGGCGGTCAAACTAAAGCTTACATGTCTCAACAGGTTTAATAAATATTGATTAGTTGTATGCATTTCTTTGTGCCACCTCTTGAAATTGCTCTACCCAAACACATGGGCAATTGCATCAACCACACCATGCAATCATATACTCCCAAATTAACATAGTCTAATCCCAAGACGTCATACAACTGGCGCTTTTAACCATACGTCAACATCCGCCATTTTAGGGTACCCTTTAACGTCAGTTAGGTGACGGGGTAGGTTTAGGTTTGGGATAGGGTTAGGATTAGATAACGTCATCTAACCGACGTTTAAGGGTACCCTAAAATGGCGGATGTTGACGTATGGTCAAAAGCGTCAGTTGTATGATGTCTTGGAATGAGACTGCGCTGCCCAAACATACCAAGAACGTGTATTTACCCAACGAATATGTTACATGTAAAATATGAATCTTTTCCAAGGGGTACATAAGAGCTTCCATGGTTAGATGTGAAGTGTTGAAAAAGATGTGATGTCAATGTCCCGGGAGCGGTTGTATAAACACACGACAAAGAAGATGAAGATCCAAACCATGCTTTAATGCTATCCACAGTTAAATCCAAACATAGGCAGGCAAACAAACACAACCAGAACACTGACGATACCGAAATGAACAAGAACTTAACATATACTGTATACAGGTAATATGTAAAATGAAGGACGAAGGCAGACGATGACGAAACATGACGAGTCCAAACAAGCGTGATTGTGACAGTCAACTGAAAACAGTTGACGATAAATGATTACAATCTTTTATTTGGAAGAACATACAACAGTGATTTTTTGCGAAATAAGACTAGGATTAGGAGTTTGTAGCTCAACCAAAGGGTCAATTTCCATTAGCATTATTGCTTCATTACAAGATAGCTCCTCTGAACAAGACCTTAACTTGAAAGCAAAGAAAGAGAAACTGAATTTCTTCTTATAAAACACATACCTAACAGTTCTTAAAATGGTCCTTTTGGCAAGGATTCGTGGAAAGAAGCGTCAGTTCTTATCCTAAACACTTTTCCTAATCAATTCCAAAAAGGGTCAAGTGTTTTGGTCACTTTGACCTGCTTTTAAGACAATTTACATTTGCTGAGCATCACAAGATTACACCTAATTTCCCTGATGAATCAACTGTTCAGAAAGCTCCAACCGCTAAAGAACTCTTGATGCAACTCAAATAGGTCTGACTTTCCAGAAATGCTGTAAGTAGAAGTCATTTTCAAAAATCTGAGGTATTTCTGCAAGTAATCACTTTATTAGGGTCAAGGTTTAAATTAAATGGGTGTGTACGTACCTGCCCAGAGGACTTATTCATTCAGCAGAAGGTAGAGTGGCTCGGAGGTTTCTTGTCGCAAGCAATTAATGGAGGACTTTTTTACGTCTTTAGGATTGTGATTATGGCTTTGGTAATTACATTGATGGTGTCGATGATTAGAACAACTATGCCTGGAAGGTTTAACCAAATGAGAACTTAGCAACGGTGTCCCTGATTTTCTCAAGACTGACCTGCGTTTCAATGCAGAGTGCCTAACTTTGTCTACAGAGGAACACGACTCCCAGGGCAATTTTTTAAATGGTCATTTCAGCCATGGTACTTGACATGTAACTCTGTGGGAATGCATGTTCTAAGTGCCCCTTGCTTGTCCATTACCTGGGCTACCTGGATTAGAACAAGTTTTGAAATAACATACTATTCACCTCACATCCACATCTTGTGACCTCACACAGCTACTGACGCCGAATGCTGTACATTTGCCTCCTCTGAAAGTACCTATAATTGTGGTCATTATGTTTCCTGTAGAACTATTGGTTTAATTGAGCCAGAAATGAGCTAATGCTTTGATGCCGACAAGGGGACGACGTACGCCCGCGGATCCTGGTTACAGGCCCTCGGAATGAGCACAGAAGGGGTGTAGAGAAGACTCTAGGAACTTAATAGCTCTGTTTACACCTGCCAAACTGCTTGTTCATCTTTTTTTTTAACTCTAAAAATGTCATTCCGACGGCCATGGAGGTTGAGTGCTGTCAGACCCGAATGCACTGTTGGAGCGGGCTGCGTGATTTTAATAGAGTTCGGCCCATGCCTGATCCTCCTAAATGGGTAATTGCGTGGACCAAAAGGAGGGGGTTATGTGGACCCTGGCCAGCGCAAAGAGCAGCTGAACTAAAAGGATTGAGAAAAACCCATTGTGTAACTGCTGTCTACAATGAATAAGCATATTACAAGCTAGAAAGTTGAACCATAAACCATAGAAATTTTACAATATTCCAGTTGTTTTTTTCTGGGACTTTGTTGGAATGATGGTCCACATCTGTTCTGCACCAAAGCTGAATTTGAAAAATGCTTTTCTAGTCTTTTTAAAGATGTCACTAAGTTGTTTTGCTCAGGGGAAACATCCGAGAAGCAAAAAGAACTACAGAAATGTCTCCATTTGCTCTCCAGTTAATCTCATTGGTGTCTAGAAGAAACAACTGAGATATCAAAGAGAGTTCTTGGTAAATGTTGACCTGATCCTAATGCACCAAATAGACATTAGGCAGTTCTTTATTGCACTCTCTCAAATGGCTAAACACAATGCCTTTTTTTTCCCAGAATGCAGTGCATCTAAAAGGCTTTTATTGTTTAATGGTCCCATCCCCATGATGAAGAAGTCCCAATGGGGTTCTTTCTCTCTCTCTATGGAAGTCTCTGCAGGCTTAACAGGCCAATTAGACACCAGCCAGTTTATTAATAAACACATCTGCGGGGAACGTGGGCCCTGTCTTCTCACCACAGGTCTTAAGGAGCTGCTGCTGGATGCTGACAGTCCCCTGCTGAAACTGAGTCCCGTCGTCCTTGCTGTTGCCCTTTAAACTGATCTTAGCCTGTTTGTCTTCTAGTGAAATGATTAAGGCTTGTATTTGAGTTGAAAGCTGGGAAAATTGGCACTAAATCAGTACAAAAGCCAGCTCCCATCTAAAATTTGAAATGATTTAAAAAAACATTTCAGTTTCAGGCCACGCACTGCCTGATGATAATGCCGATTAAAATTAAACGGTCTGGAAGTTTTTCAACAGCATATATTGTAGTGCACCCAGTGCACCCTTATTGAACAGTATGTACAATATATGAGGGAGATTGTAGTCTAGAGAGTTTGGTGAGGGCTTACCTTCATTTGATTGGTTTGTTTGGTTTGTGTAAAAGTGAAAGATATAATAAGAATAGTATAAGTATGTATAACAGTGCCGTAACTATAGATCTGGCTTCTGAATGGTCCAGACAGCTGTAAATAATCATAAAATAGCCTCTAATATGTGCAAATGCGGAACATAAACAATACACACATTGGAATCGACTTGGCATTGGCTAAAAGTTTTTTGTGTCAAGATTTACTACAGTGACAATGGCTGGAGAATAGGCCTATGTCACAAAATCCGACACCGCCACTAGGATTTATAAGTAAAACTACCACCCCATTTTGAAAAATAAACTTTGTAGGTGGCCTCATTTGTTTTTTGTCTAATGTATACGACAGTTTTACAATAGAAACAATGCTCAGATTGCATACAGTACTTTCTTGAAGTACGACTATTGAGAGCAGGTCGTTCAGGCGAAATCTGATGTAAACATTTTTAATGCTTTTGTGGACAAAAAGTGCTGTTGGAGTTCTTCAATGGATGCTTCAATGAAAGTGCGACGGATTTTTTTGCATGTCATTTGCACTCTCGAAACAAATTAAAATATTGCTAATGCTGGAGCATCTATATCCTAAAACAGACACCATGGATTGACACTAAACTTTCAAATGATGTATAATTTGTTATCGTTCTTAATATTATTAGACAGAATTCTATGTAGTAAATGTAAAAACCATGTGAACAAAGTGAAGTCAAGCCCTAGGTTAACTGAAATCATACCAGTTTTTGCAATATTGGTTTAATAGACCTAATGTAGCTTAAATTTGGCCAGTCTGGCACATCAATAGACAAAGGACTAATTCATACACATTATATTTAATATTACAGTGTATTTAAGCCATATAAACAAGGTGGCGGTATCATGAAAAAAATGCCACTCTTAGAAGAAAAGGTTCTAGAACCTTAAAAGTTTCTATCAGCGCTACATATTTGGAACCCCTAAAAGGTTATATACAGAACCCTTTTTAACGGTTCAATAGTAAGAACCCTTTAGGGTTCTTTGTAACCAGGAAAAAGGTTCTTTATGGAATCTTTTAGGTTCATTCATTATCATTTGTTTTGTCCTTTCCGGATTAAATATTTCATATTATTGACAAACATCAAGACCCTAAAATGTATTTATGAATGCTTGTGAATGATCACAAAATTCAAGATATGGGGGTTAGAAAAAGTATATATTTATATCATTAGTTAGTCAGTGCCATTTTAGTTTTTCTCTTCCAAAAATCAGCATGATTAAAATGTGATATTAAGTTACTACAACAGTTTAATAAACAATCATTTAATTACAATTACAAAATGTTGCAGAATAATGTAATATATAAAATGAATAATAGCCTATACTCTTAGAAGAAATGGTTCTATTTAGAACCAGAAATGGTTCCATCCCCCGCTTCATATATGGAACTCCAAAGAGGTTCTATATAGAACCATTTTTTTTTTTTGGTAAAAGGTTCTATTGGCCAAGTATGGAACCCCAGGGTTCTATATAGAACCCAGAGGAACCCTTTTTTTAAGAGTGTATAGAACCTTTTAGGGGTTCCAAATACGTAGCGCTGATAGAACCTTTTAAGGTCATATAGAACCTTTTCTTCTAAGAGTGTATAAAGAACCTTTGTGCCAAAAGGGTTCTTTCTTGTCATTATAGAACCTTTTTTAGTATAAAAGGTTCTTTAAAGTTGGGTAAAGAACCCTATGCTTCACATATAGAACCCCAATGAACCCTTTTTTTCCTAAGAACGTACAGTTTTAGAGGAAACAAATAACAAGAAACGCCAAACTAAAACTGCACAAAGTGTGAAAACTGTAAAACAAGGTACAAACTATTTAACATCATTACAGTTGCAACAGACACCCACCAATTTGCAAAGCTGCAATGACACAGACCATCATACAGATTAATCAATAACTTTAAAATCACGAGTTTAGCCCTTATCTGACAAGCAAGAGGTGGATTTATTTCCCTGTAATCAAATAAGCACTGGGTCTACTATGACCCCACTGACAGTTCCTGACAAATTTTTTGCCAAAGGTTGAAAAAAAAAAGATTTAATGATCATCATCAATCAAAGAGCAACCAAAGAGAGTGTTCTAGCCGACCCAGAAATGTCAACGTATTCTGCAGCTCTGGAGCTGCAGCTGGGAGGCCCGGATTCTAAAATGTATCGGCAAGCTATTGGTTTTCTAATGAGGTGCATGTGAAAAAGTTGCTAAGGAAAGTAGAACATTTCTTTTGAATGCAAATGGTAATCTATCATATGAACATGAATCTATCATATGACAGGAGCAAGGTGCCATTAGTGAAGTGGACTAAAGCTACAGTGAAAAAGTTGGATAAGGTCTGGGAGCTGTATTTGGTTATTTAATGTATTGGATTCTATTTAAGGTACGCTGAAATAACTACATGTTTGCAATATCCACTTGGACGGCGAGACAGTAAGTGCATTTACATGCATTTTAAAAGTTAGATTTCTATCTTTTAAAATGTCATGTTGTAGACTGATCTCATGAAATGGTGTATGTATGACACGCCAATTCGTATTTCCCTGTTTGGTGTGCTATCAACACGCATAATCGCTTTTCAGGGTGTTTATGAATGCCGTTGACTTAACGTTACATTACTGTACATATAAATATATGACCTACCCCAACCCTGTCCCTAAACCAACCCGATCTCACGACCAAATCGTACGAAATCGACGCATGATTAAAAAGTGTCTAATTCGTACGACCTCACTCGTACGAACTAGTACGATTTTGCTAAATTGTGCATATTTTACGAATTGGCCAATTCGTATGAATTCGTACGAATGACCTACCCCTTACCCCGCCCCTAAACCTAACCATCACGTGGGTTTATACAAATCGTACAAATTCGCACGAGTGAGGTCGTACGAATTAGACATTTTTTAATCATGCGTCGAATTCGTACGAATTGGTCGTGAGATATCGTAGCCCTATACCTGTCACTAGGGTTAATACCATTTATAAGTCTTCCCCTACCATCCTAGGAAAAAAATATCCCCAGATGTAGATCTACAGTTTGCTTCGTTTCGCTTGGACATTTAACAGCGTGTACATACACGCAAAATTACTCGGACATTTAACGTCGTAAACATACACGCATACACGCGGATAGCTCAAAATGCGTATAGATAACACGCCACTTGACTTGAAAGTCATGATGTCATGTTGGCTTCAGCTAAAATTAGTCTGGTTTTTGCCAAGTTGGTGATTGGTGACCAACGTAAAGTGGTTGTAGCTCGACTTTGCTCAGCATGTAAACACAAAATAGTTGATTATGCATCGTGTCTTCATGTATAAATTGGACTGAGATGATTATAACTGCACATGTAAACTACAGTCGGAAATCTCATTGGTTAGCAACACATCTCACTTCCATGAATTTGTCGCATTACAAATGGTCACCACCAGAAATCGGAAACTACTCTACCATTGACAGTGAATGTCAGGTCGGTTTGTCAGAATGAACTCCCCTACTAAAGCATGATACCTAACAATTAGTGTTTATAGAGACAATTGAGAAACTTCTCCTTAGAGAACATTCACTTAGCTGAACCAAACCAATTCCATTCTCTAACAAACCCTGAACTAAAGGTTTCCTCTTGTTCACAGCGGACACAGAGCATAGCATGCGAGACGAATTGAATCTGCACAAATGCCAGTCGCTTCCTGCTGGCGCGTTTGCCCCATCAGCACTCCTCTTGGTTTTTATCCAGTCTCGCACGACTCAACCCCCAAATACACGTAGCAAAACACTCCCTTTTCAGCGACTACCATGGTGTGACAATCCTGGGCATGGTTTGTTGGCACTGGAGGCCATCCAACCCGTATCACTGACTGCCACAGACAAAAACAACAGTGTGCCGTGGAGTGAGTGGTGTCACTTCCTGTCAGAAGGCCAGGAGAGAAGAGCATGGAGACTGTATATATGTCAGGGATGTGTGTAAACAGATGAAAATATGCTACTCAGGAGAGGTCTAGGGAGCATAGCGTAATGTTCAAGTAAACTGCTGAAATGCCATAAGCCATTGAGCGCTGCGATAAAAAGGATGCTGTCAACCTGTGTTGCACTGACGAAAATCAGAGCCATACTCAGGTAGTTGACTAAGTAATGAAGCCTATAACTGAGACAATTTGACGGATTTGCACCTAAGCTCTTTTTTTTCATTTGATAAATAGTGTGTCACAACATCTGCCACCTAGTATTCTGAAGTTTGGATTTCAGTGATATATTATTAATCTACTTGTAAAAAGTCTCACAGCTTCCTGCCCAAAAATGTCGCATTATTTTGTTTAAAATCCTTTGTGAAGAGAGCTCGCGCCTTGTGGTCAAACTTGATTGTGTCATAATATTTGGACTGTGCATTGGACCTTGCAGTGGAAACCTCTCTATATTTACGTTAGTTCATAAAAAAATATATCCGTCATCATTTGTTCATGTTAGTTCACAGTGCATTAACTAAGGTTCACAAATACAACTTTTGATTTTAATAATGTATTATAAATGTTGAAACTAATATTGACAAAAGATTAATAAATGCAGTAAAGTGCATTTAAAGAGATTATTTTGCACTTTGAAATTCATTTTTGATATGTTTTAGCTGACCTCAAGGGCATCCAAGAGAGGTGTCTTTGTATTTTCAATTTTGATATTTTTAGGTCCAACTGTTCTTGTCTGTCAGTCATATAATGGAGGTCTATGGGGTCCACCTCAAAGAGCATGCACAAGATTTAATAATGTTAACAATGAAACCTTGTAAATTGCTACCTTTATTTCTTTATTATTCTTTACTGTTTACTTGATTAATTACTTAAAACACTGTTTACCTTGGGGAGACATACCATTGGTTTTAAATACATTTGAAATTTTACAATTTTAACAAACCGAAATTTTACGGTTTCTACAGTTTTTTTTTACAGCTGTGCTGTAATTAAAAATGTATCTATATTTAACTTTTTAAATATGAACCAATCTGGAATGAAACGGTACTAGCTGAATTTAATCTTTGCTTGTGGGCTCTCAGTCCTGCTGCCAGGTTGTTATGAGCCAATCACTCGAGCCGTGCGAATGCCATGTGACTAATTACACTCTAGCCCAGGGAAAACATCATGACAGTGCTGATTGTCCACAAGAACACACACAACCTCAGGCCCTTTTTGAGCAACCATCCTGAGCTGTAACAACAATGCAAAATTTCGGTCCATTAATTGCTTTTAAAAGCAAGAATAATGAAATATTTATAGTGATTTATAAAAATATAAGTCCATAAATTGCTTTTAAAAGCAACAATAATGAAATATTTATAGAGATTTAGAAATATTTATAGCGATTTAGAAACGATTATAGCTTTTAGTTTGTTAGAATACACGAAAAGATGCCTTTTTTTCTTTTTTTTTTTTTGCAGCCAAATGGTGTTGTTACAGTTTACCAGCAGGGGCTAATAAGGTCATGCTAACCAGTAGGCACATGCAAACATCAGAGAGGGCTTGAGCACCTGCTCTTTTTATTCCTGGAGAGAAAGTGCCCTTTTTTCTAGTAGCACCTCATTGCAGTATACGAGATCCAGGGGGCGGAGTCGGATCCAGATCTGAGGGGTGGAGTTGGGTAGGTTTAGGGGTGGGTTTAGGGATCAGGGGGTGGAGCTGGGTAGGTTTAAGGGTAGGTTTAGGAATCAGGGGGTGGAGCTGGGTAGGTTTAGGGGTGGGTTTAGGGATTAGGGGGAGGAGCTGGGTAGAATTGGGGTGGGTTTAGCGATCGGGGGTGGAGCTGGGTAGGTTTAGGTGTATGTAAGGTGGGAGGAGTTGGATCTGGATCCGACTCCTCCCCGTAGATTTCATGTTCTGCAGTCCGCAACCTAGGGCGTCATATAGTGACACTTTTTAAATTTCGTCTAAAACCAACGCACATGGCACCCTTTAGCGTCAATATAACACGCACAGAGCTTTGTTTGGTTTGGTTTAGTTCTGGGGTAGGTTTCGGGTTAGACCACTAGGAGGCGCCTTCTGGCCCATATATACAGTATCTTGCACATATTGATGCTAAAGGGTGCCATGTGTGTTGGATGTAGACGAAATGTCAAAAGCGTCAGTATATGACGCCTTGGGATGAGAACGGGCTTGATAAACAGTCCGTGAGGCGCGCGGTTCAAATGAGTTTCGCTCCGCTTTTGGGACATAAATCGAACATTTATCGAACTCAGTATTGATTTTGAGTATTGACCCGAACTTGATATCGTTTTATCGAGAAAAATTATATCACATTAATGAATGAATGAGCATATCAATTTAAGACGTGGCTAAATGTATTTTTTGACTTTTTATGGTCTAAAATTCTTATTATTAAAGTTATTTACAAATCTAAATTGGTGAATTTAGAAGAAATCTGCAGATGCAAAATGATGTAGGCGTGACAGGTTTTAAACAAAATCCATCTAAATATGGATTTTTAAGATTTTATTTGATGATGATGATGATGAGACAGTCTTCCATCAAATGTGAAAGTAAGTCCATGTCACCATCAGGTGTATCAAATACATATTTGATTGAAACTAGTAGCATAGAAAACATGCACATTGTGGCATGGTTTCCTTTGCTGTTTCATAAACCTATGAACTATATAGGTTATACTAAGGAGTCCATAGTTTCTGTGTGAACTGATTATTTTGTAGACATCTTTTGAAATTGAAACAATTGTGTGAGTTTTAGGAAGTTAAAAATTAATTAACTTTTTTAATAAATTAAAAAAAATAATAAAAAATAAAAAACGTAGTTATGAAAAGTGCCCCCTTTTTTACTTGAGCTCCTTTCCCTCAAAATGTCTGTGCACGTCCCTGCTAACCAGCAGAGGATATTTTCCTGGGCTTCAATCACAGTTCTCACTGTATTGCGTTCATATAGATCAACACTGCCTCCCAGGGAATCCAGAGGAACTACAGACCAAAGCTTCTCTCTTTCTATCCCTCGTGATGCACTGCACAGGGAGAAGTCACAGAGAGACATGCTGAGCAAGAGCGAGAGAGTGAGAAAGAGTCATGAATCAGCACCCGGGCCAGCCGCTCACACAGGAAACCTTCAAAGACAAGCCAATGAAGGGATATGACGGCAAGTGCTCACTAAACTTATGATGTGCTTTAGATCTTTCAATAACACAGAAACAGAGCGAGTAAAAACTATGACAGATTAAGAGAGAGATGGATCAATATGGAAAAGGCCATCTTATGGATTGTTTGGCAGTCTCATTAAATAAAATAACAATAAACATGACATAAGATGGATGACTGACACAAGAAACTTGGGGGGGGGGGTTTGGGGGTTGGGGGTGTCATGCGGCCTGATGAGATCATTCATAGGAAAATGTGAAAAATATGGGTTTCAAATGAAGAGTTCAGATGCAAAAGCCTCTAAATGCCATTTGAAATTTTCTTCTAAAATGACCATTTTTATCAAGCTTGTATATTTAAGTTCAGTAATTTCACTTAAATGGCAATTAAGTTCAGTAATTTCACTTAAATGACAATTAATAGGTAATCTTCATTGCCATTTAAGTGAAATTACTGAACTTAAATATACAAGCTTGATAAAAATGGTCATTTTAGAAGAAAATTTCAAATGGCATTTAGAGGCTTTTGCATCTGAACTCTTCAAATGTTCTTTCAGTCATTTTGCTGTCAGGAACAAAAACAGTTAAACAGTTAGTAAATGGCTATATGAGTGACTTTTCTCCAAAAGTATATTCTGACAATATTATTTTGTCTAAATTGTCAACAATGACACAAATACTGTTGTCACGTTTAGTCTTTTATTTTGAAGTTTAATTACAGTCTGTTTGTCTTGCGATTCCTTACCTAGTCTCATGTGTAATGTTCTGATTGGTTCATTTGTCACATTTTTATTTGCTTATTGGTTTGTTGTATTCAGGTGTGTTATTAAGTCATAAGTCTTTGTGTATACAGTAGTCCTCATGTTACCCTTGTCTCTTGTTGTTTTTCCACTCCGGAACAGAAGGTGGCAGTGATGCACCTATTATGCTGGTTGCCAGCAGCTGTTGAAGTCATCAAAGAAGTCTTCATCTTGCCTAGCTTTGTCTTTGTTACCAGCAGCTGTTTAGTTCATGTTTCAAGTCTTTGTTTATTTTGCTTATGTTTTTATTTAAAATAAGCTGCACATGGGTTCTCACTTCAACTTTCCTTAAGTCGAAATTCGTTACACGTTGATACAGCTTACTGAATCCTGAATACTCCTGTAACATATTTACATGCTAATGCTAACTGCAGGTAAGCATTTTTTTACTTCTAGATTTTATATTTAGTCAGTGTGAATTGTTTGAAATTCTGATCGATTTCTATATCCATGGTCAACAACCTCTGTTGAGAATTTGCAATGATGGTTGAGGCAAAAAGAGGTTCTCTTTTCTGTAGCTCTTGTGATTTGTGCTAAGCTAATGTCTAATTCATAGGGAGAGCGGCATACTTAAAACATTGCATCGGGTTATGGTTAAATTCTTTTTCTTGACTCACTCTAATCTCCCCTTCGACTCATAAGATGTTGACTCGTATACTTCAAGAAGGGATCAAACCCACATCATAAATTTTACATGAGAAAATTACACAATTTAAATTATTTAGTATTTAGGTTGATTCAACTTGAATTCACCCTACATGGGCCTCTACACCTGATCACTTAATGTCAACTGATTTGTTAAAACGGTTACATTTATACTTGGTCGCATAAATGTCTTTAAGCAAAACCATTTATATAAATTTGTTTATATCCCTTGCTATGCAACAGAAGCAATGGATATGAGCTGCATTTTTTATATCATCAGCTAATTTCAAGATCAAAGGATTAGGAGAGAGTGCAGCACTGGTAACATAATTTAGTCTCAGTTATTTTAATGAAGATGTGTTTTGAGGGTCTGGGACTTAAAATTTTCTTTACGGCAGTTTGTGTGTTGGCTTATTAAAGAGATTCTGAGTTCCTCATCTGTGGTGATGCATGTTGCAGTAGCGCTGTCGTATCTGCTACAACATTCTCACATGTGTATTTTTCTTACATTTTGACAGTAGTAAAATTGACACATGTGGTCTCAACAACAGATCCTGTTTTGTCAGGAATGAACCCAAGACCACCTCCTGAAGTGGTTTTAGTGATTTGATTTAAATCCATATCGAAGCGTTTCGATTGTGCATTTATACCTGGTAGATATCGGATAGATATCTGATCAGTGAGAACTTGTTTCTTTTGGGTTCACAAAACCAACACATTGTAAGTAAATGTTTTTTATTTAATGAATTGTTTCTTTGTTTTGAGTTTTATGAACTTGTTTCACTTAATTTAGACAAACGTAAATTTAACTGAGGCCGGGATTTCTATTTCCCAGCATTCTTTGCAATGATACTCTTATGACTAATTTAGAAGTGTTTCTGTTATGTGGGTTTTTTGGGGGGTTATACCATCGTGAGTGGAGTATGAGCCTGAGATCAGATGCTAAATGTTCTGTATTGTCATAATCATTCAGCAATTGCAATGCTAATGCCATCAAAGCATTGTTTTACCAATTAGCAAGTTAGCATTTACTGAGCAAGCAAGTTCAACCTTGCCAAATTTCCATTCCAAAAATATTTGTTGACATTGCATGATAATTTAAAGTTAATGAATTTGCTTATTCAAATATTCCAAGTTAAGAGTAAAATGAATGTGTAAAAAATTCAAATCTGCCTGCTTGCTTGAATTTTGAATTTTTTAACTTTAAAAGTCCCCTTGTAGTCAATTGTCTTTACATTTTATCACCAAAATTAGACAAATTTTCCTGTGAATATTTTTCTTCATGCCTTAAAACAGCTTGAATGTAACTACACCCTTGCTTCATTTAGTATAAGTGGATCACTCACTTATACTACACCAGCACAGAGATCCATACGCTCAACTAACTAAGGTAAACGCTGCACAATGGTATCGCTCTTTACAACGTCGGACACATAACGGTAATTAATGATTAGCCTTGCTTGACTATGTTATCAAACTGCTAATATTGTGTTTTTAATGTTACACAAACCATGTTCCAGTTCACCATCTCAAGAGTCAGACAGCCTTCTAACGGTGTGTGTCCACTAGCGCGGTGCGAGCGTTTTCAATTCATTATGGAAGTCGAGCTTCATGCTCGCTAGATCCGACTCCTCCCACCTTATATACACCTAAACCTACCTAGTTCCGCCCCCTGATTCCTAAACCCAACCCTAATCCTACCCAACTCCACCCCTTGGATCTTGATCCGACTCTTCCCCGTGGATCTCATGTACTGCATTGAGGTGCTACTGACGTATTCTGGTCTACAGTGTACTGAACAATCAGCATGTTAAATCTGAGTGGATGTGTTTTTGAATGCAAGTGTCTTTGTGAGAAGCACTTTTGTGTGTGTAGTTTTTATGATGTGTAAATGTGCTTGTTTCATCACAAACACTTCATAGGGCTATGCCATAGTAATGTAGCCTGCATTATTTATCCAGGTCTCGAACGTACAGTATGCTTCTCCGTGCTGATTTCCCGGTGACATTTAAAGACAGAGAAGGAAATAAAGAGAGATACCGAGGGACAAATAGAAAGAGAGCGCTAAAGAAGCAACAAGTCACTCTAACACAAGGAAAGCCTCTGCAGATGCAGTCCAGATGAGGTTGATGTGGCTGGATCAGCAACGTCTTTCTGCAAGACACCTGACAGAGCACATGAAAGCATGCTATTCACTCAAGCTAAATATGTCAGACAGCAGCCATCAAAATGCACATTTCCACACATGTTCTCCCTGATACGACAGGTAAACGCACATACAGGTGCTCAAACACTCACAGATGATGTTGACATTGTGATGAAGATGTGTGAGAGGTAAGTTGTCAGTCTACGATTCTACCTCAGGAAAAAAAAAGTTGAACTCAGAGGTTGCTGAACGCCCCTCTCTTTCCGTAACTCACACGCTTTCTCACTCACACGCTTCCTCTGTCTCCCTCTTTCATCTGTCAGAGCTAATGAACAGATGTTGCAGGGCTGTTGAATGTAGGATGATGGACTGTGCCTCTGGCGGCCGAAGCCAGCTGGGGAAGGAGAGAGAGAGAGAGAGAGAGAGAGCGAGAGAGTTTTATGATTTTTCAGCCATCCAAACCATATTAAAATGTGAAAAGGCGCATCCTTGAAACAGTTGCACCATTTTTGTGTGCAGTCATGTATTTAAAGGAACAGTGCACCAAAGAAAAAAAAAAAATCACCTTCATGTCATTCCAAACTCAATTGAGTTTTTTTCCTTCTCTGTACGCACAACTTTGCTGTAGAAGAGTATTCTGTTCACTTGTTCCCATATTTTGAATTGAATTGAAATGAAAGTGAACTGTCAGACTCCACTATAAAAGATTGTAAAAGTAGACTTGTGGCCAAGACACGACCGAGACCAAGACCAAGTCGAGACCGAAGGGAAAAAAACAACAGACTAGTGTTGTTGAAGCTAAGCAATTGTTAGCAAAGATTTTGTTTTGCATTGCCTGCCTGTCTCTGCGGATTAAGAAGTCTCCAAATTAATCCATTTTGCAACTTTAAATACATAATTATATTTTTAAAAACAAAAAGTTGGTCATTTTGTTGCTATGGTTACACACACCGTTGGCGGTGCGCTCAAAGTCATCTGTCAGTTGTGCAGTTACCCAAAATCTCCTGAATACCATCATGTCACTGATGTGTGTTTTACTAAATATTAATACGTCAAAAACTGTACATGATATGTGTTTTTTAAATCAAGTGATCAAAGCGCTCGTTGCCGCTGCGATCAGGATACGGTTTTCTCGTGTGGCTCGCACACACCGCACTGTCTTCACTCGGACGCAAGCTTCAATCAGTTGTGGATATTGTAGTATTGTATTGCTAAATCCAACCCGATCTCGCGGGAATTTGTACGAATTTTACGAGGTTGCTAATTCATAACAATTCGTACGAATTAGTGCGATTTTTGCTAAATCGTACATATTTTATGAATTGGCCAATTCATATGAATTCGTACGAATGACCTACCCCTGACCCCTCCCCTAAAAATACCCATCACGTGGGTTTAAACAAATTGTACAAATTTGTACAAGTAAGGTCATATACGAATTCGTACGAATTGGTCGTGATAGCGTAGCTAAATCCCCCGACCACTATTTTGGTCTGAGACCGCGAGACGTAGACAAGACGAGAGGTCCGAGACCAAGACCAAATACCGCCAAGGTCATGACAAGACCGAGACCATGTGAAAGTGGTCTCCAGACATACATCACTACGTAAAAGTAGTACCTACGATACTATTGCCAAGTCGTCTGAAGTCATACAATAGCTTTGCGTTAGAAACAGACCAAATTAGTAGTACTGTAGTAGTAACCAGTGAAAAACTTCCCCTCAACTGTAGTTTTAGATTAAATTTTGGTGCCATTGACATCATTGACATTTGGTCACAAGACTCACAAGAACCAATCATCTGTGGTTACATTTGAATCGTGTGAACTAGTTTAATGGTGCTTTTTTTTGGACAATTTGGTGTATTACATTTGCAGTCCTCATTCACTTTCATTATATGGCAAAAAAATGGTTGGGATACTCTTTAAAACATTTACATATATACATAAATAAGGGGGGGGGGGGGAATGGATGAATATGAGTCAAAATAAAAGTGTAAAAAAAAGGCGAGAAGATCATTAAGTTACCTGAGGAAAAAGCCTAATTCACCCCATCATTTCAGCCACTATGATCCATCTCATCTTCTGGTGGTGTGCTCCATCACGACCCATTCCCTGCTCTTTCTCCAGGGGAGGGTGGACCACCGCCAGCCACCCCATCGTCAGAGAGGTCAAGAGAATGCAAGAACCTGCAATGCCTGCTCAGGTTCAGCTGGGCCAAATGTTCTCGCACCCTGTGCTACTTCAAAAATGCACCAGAAGCATGTTCAGAGATCACTGACCCTGCCAGTTTTCCTTGACCCCCGTCGGCTCAGATCTTGTTAGCTCCATATAGCCGTGCTCCGAAACGCCTCATTTATATTTTGCACATGAAAGCGTGATCGTGCCAAAGTCGTTCCAATTTCCTCCATCGTAGAGTATGGGGAAAACATATCTCTGGAAATTAAATGAAAAACAGATTGAGATGTTGTAAACTCATGGTTGTGTTGCATTTGTCATTACGAGCATGGTTTCTTCTCAGGGCCTTCCTGCCACTGAGAGGTCAGTGTAATTAGTTCTTACTCTCGAGAGCTCAAGACTAGTTTCTGCTGAGCTCTAGGATTGACACATTTTGTGGATGTGTTGATTTTCACACACGTCACACAATCTAATGTTCCAACACCCACACTTCCAATCTGGCTTTCTGTTATGTTCCATGAAATGACTAACTACCTACGGATTCTCTATTTATGCATGTATTTACTTATGTATGTATGCATTTATGTGTTTCATAGACCTTATGCACCAGAGAAATGTGGGCGCCATCATCTTTAGAATATTGTCTTTGAACTTCTGGTTTTGCGGTCGCTCTGTATATTTCTATGGCATCGCTGTCAAGGAGTAATTAGCTGGTGAAGTGGATTTAGTTATTGTAGAGTAAACAAAAGTTATCATGAGCATTGTAATGTTTATCATGATCATTGTAAAGTAGATGTATTAACAAATGTCGACCGGGAAATGTTTTACGAGCAGTTCATTCATACATATGCAAGATCGCTGTGAAAATACAGACCGGAAGTCAAAAGACAACGAGTGCTACGCTGAAAAGGGGCGGGGCTACATAAGGTCTATAGTCGTTACTCACTTCCTGCTATTTCTTACTTCCAGCAAAGCTTTCCTTTTAACAGTCCTTCCAGAAAAACGTGGAGTTTTTTTTGTGTGATCGTTGCGGGCAAATATTCTTGATTACGCGGCCCATTTTCTTTAAAAATGCGATGGAATATGCGGGATATTTATGCAATTTTATACGATGAAATTGCGGGAACTTGCAAAAACTGTGGTTTGGTGAAAAACAGAAAAAAGTGATTCTCCCAACACCCTATTCTCACTAGGCTACTACCTTAATGTAAAGAGTCATCATTTCTTATTACTTCCTTTGATAAGCAAGCAAACTACATCATAGAAAGTGCTGGGAATATTTAATTTCTCATCTTGTTTTATTTCAGACTATAACGAGTGTAAATAAGGTGTGGCCCCTTAAGAGCTACGCTCTCCCTGTTGAACTGTGTGCGCTTCGAACACCCCATCTGTGCGGGTAATTTCTGTTTGATGCTATTTCTTTTATCTTATGTTGTTTATTAAGTAACGATGTGACGGTAGAACGTGTGACAGAGAGTTATACGAGTTCGATTTGTGAGATGTCAATTGTCTCCGTGTGTCTGTCTGGCCTCTGCAATAACTTCAGCTGTGACCTATCCCGTCGCGTAATTGCGTCATTTCATAACGTTCCCATTGAAACAGGGGGAAATGGCTGCTCTTGTGTGAAGCAAACGCAACATTTTTCAACTTTCTGCTAAGATATATGTGACTTTTGCAACGAAAATGCGAGGATTATGAAATCATGCAAACCCTGCATATTTTGCACGGAAATTGGCAATTTATGCGGCGAAAGTGCGGCATTTTTGAAAAAATGTGGCCCCCGCATAAATATGCGGACTTTGGCGGATTTTGCATTGAATTCAGCGATTGCATAATCGCGTTTTTCTGGAGGGACTGTTTTAAAGAGTCAACATAAAATCAAAATTGACCTTATTTACTTTTTTGCTCACAATGCTGATTCGATTGTGGATGATTCAGCAATCCCTATTACTCCAAAGAAAGAAGTGTCTTTGTAATCGTTCTTTAGATCGTTCTTATACCGAACTGGAGTGCGTTTTCCGAAAGCATCGTTGGCCAACTCTGATCGCAAGTTCCTTCATTATAAACATAGTTCAACGACTCGATTTTTCCCGAAACCATCGTTCCAACGAACATTCACAAACAGCATCGCAAAAATGTGTGGTTGGAACGACAGCTCTCGAGCTGTGGCTAGAAGCATAGTTTCAAGGTTGTCTTGAGCATGTCATGTGGACTTAAAGGGATAATTCACTTTGAAATACATTTTTGATATTTTTTAGCTTGCCTCGAGGGTATCCAAGATTGGATTGTTTGACGATCAACTCACACCCATCAACTCACATGATCCAATTGATTCTTGAGGGATGTCTTACCCATTTTTTTTTTCTTGTTAAACTACTGTTATTACTCCACTTGGAAATGTCCAGCGCATTCTTATCCCAAAGCGTCATATACTGATGCTTTTGCCAATGCGTATACATCCAATGCACATGACACCCTTTAGCATCAATATAACAAGCTTTGGTTATGGGTAGGTTTAGGTGTGCGGTAGGGTTAGAGTTAGACCACTAGGAGGCGCCTTCGGGCCCATATATATCTGCGTCTCATATTGACACTAAAGGGTGCCATGTGCATTGGATGTATACGCATTGGCAAAAGCGGCAGTATATGACGCCTTGTGATGAGAACGGGCTGAAATGTCACATAGCAGAAATATTTGGGTTGTCCATGTTACATTGGATTTAAAGGCATTGTTTTTGAATGATGATGTGCAGTTGTGTTGTAGAGGGTATTTGCTACGACTTTGGCTTCTAAGGCTGTCTGCTTCTGATTGATCATTTATAATTTTATAAATTCATCATTGTGGTCTGGTGAGTTTGTGATATAGGACAAGGCCATCATGAGATATCCAGTATAGCACCAGTATGGTTGTGACTTCCTTGCAGAGAGTGAAAGAAATGGATTAGTAGAGGACAAAAACTGTCAGCAGTTCATGTAATACTGTTTAATGTGTCCCCAATGTCGGCAAATTAAAGTCAACATGAACTCAAAATTGACCATAATTGCTTACATAATACATGCTCTTGTTGTTATTGTGCACAATTCACTTAAGTGGAAAAAAACACAATCTCAAAATGAATATCAATTTATTTACTGTAAATGATTGTGCTTTGATCCCTAAATGGGTTTCAGTTTTTAGTGTTTAATATTTGGTTTATTTTGACAGCATAACTTGCTTAGTGAAAAAAAAAATGTCAGTGTGCAATTTATCAGTTATTGGCCATTGCATTAAAATTAAGATTATTAGTGTAAGGCCATCATTTTGAAATCATGCATCCCTGGGTTATGTGTCAGACTTTGAAACTTGAGACTTAAAGTTTGATGAGACTTCACCTGCTAGTGTATCTCTCTCTGAAAGAGAGGATTATATAAACTGCAGGTTAAGCTACATGGTGCTGATCAGAGATCAGTATATTGAGACAGTTCAAGCATTACTTACCTCCTCCTTTCCCTCTCAAGTCTCCAGAATATAAGAGGAACTTTACAGAGGGGAGTTCGTTCACGTCCCTAATTCCCAATTCAATATGAAATGCAATTGCTTTGTTTCACATAGGTGTCCCAGGTGACCCCTCCTCTCGCATCTACAGGAAGAGTTTAGATGGACCCCTTCCCTTTCTGTCAAAGGTAGAGATGGGAGAATAGATGTGGGAATGTTGAGGGCAAGGTGGGCCACTCTGGTATGGTGGCAAAGCCGAAATCCAGGTCAGGTGTCTGGAAAACACAATCTGTCTCATAGCAACAGGGTTTGCTCACAGGGACTGACCATGCACTTCAAATAAAATACCCTCCCTTTGCAACCTAAATGCTTCTCTCTGCCATTTTACAGCCTTTGGAGAACTTTAACGTCAGGCCCGATTGAATGTATATCCTTCACTGAGGTAAACACTGAAGATTGTTTAAGGATGGGTCAAACAATAGTATGTTGGTCACAGAAATGCCTTTCATGTTTTGAAGAGTTGAAACCGTAACGGACACGTATGAATTGAATACTTTTGGCCAGTAGTCTGCTGTTCAGAGAACATGAATTGAGAACTACGCCACTGAGGACATCTACACAAAATGACCTAGTTTTTTAGGCCTGCTATGTTCTTTTGTCTAGAGAGTATTAGGGTAACAAAACAAAAGTACTCTTCTGTCAGATTTGTTCAAATCAAACCAATGTATTCCTCAACCTACCGCAAGTTTTCTTCCATTTCTTCAATGTAACAAACTATCAGTGCAATAATATGCTTAAAGGTACAGTAAGCGATTTGAAATGCTGTTGAAAGTGGAAAGTTGGTTTTACAGAGCCACGATATGGTGTTGTTGAAATGTTAGCTATAGTTACAGAACAGTTTTGAGTGTCATTGTTTGTCTGGAGCTAAGGTGCTCCTGGCAACCATTAACAAACTCTTGCTTGTATATACCATAAAACTTGTACAAACCCGGGCTTTTATTTTCCCAAATCTTCGAACTGCAACGGCTTGTATTTGGGACTGGCGTCTATATGAGACAGGCCTTTATAATTTAGTGTTGAGATGTTGTTCATAGAGTCTCTATTCTCTAAAAATCTCTAAATGCTCCACGTGAAACTGCGGTTTTCCGACATTTTACTATCGTGTCAATTGATTTTGATTAATTTGCGCGATGGAGAGAGAGTGTTTGAAGCGCTAGTGTTTGAAGACGTGTGAGTGCGCGCGCGGCCGGGGCGCGCTCTCTCTCTCTCTCTCTCTCTCTCTCTCTCTCTGCTCGTTACGTGTCCAGTCAAGTCTCTATTCTACGTCACTGACCGATCAAAATAGGCTTTGGCGGGACAAAAATTTGCTTTGGCGGCCGCCAAAAAAGCAGACGATCTGACGGGTTTTATTAGATTTATTACAACCTGAAACTAAAAAACTAAAAGGCCTCTATTTGAGACCGGCCTTCATTTACCCAAACCTGCAACAACACCAGGCTTGTAAAAGAGACAGGCGTCTATTTGGGACTCAGCTATTATTTGAAGTTTTACTGTAATCTTGTATATTCATTTTTTTATTCCTTGTCTGAGCAATGAATGGAGAGGTTTGTTTGTTTGGGATGATTTCAAATGTCAACAGCGTTTCAACTGCTGCACCCGGTTGATTGCTAACCTCGTTACGTCGAAATAACTATTAAATCAGTTGACCAATTTTACCATTTTACCACTCTTACCAAAATTTGGGACAATTTTTATTTAACACCAATGTATATATAAGTGGAAATCGCTTTTTCTTTATTTTACCTTGTTGGCAAAATCTCAAAATCTATACATTTCTCTCTCCATGTTTATAGACATAAGTGCCATGTGCTCTCAAGGTTCAACTCAAAGGCTTCTATAGATGGTCAATATTTGTTGAGATGAATGGTAATTGAAGCTCTATGGAAAGCGTCAATGACTCAAAAGAAGACAAATGAATTCATTTTTAATGGCCTGTTTTTGTGATCTCGCTTTTGCGTGCTTCTGGATAAGGCAACCAATATGTTTTTTGTCACCAACATTCCAAACATCTATATTTGCACAGTTCAGGTGAACAGGCCACAACAAAAACTGAATCTACACTTACGGATACATTTTCTTATTGTCTGGTTGTGTTCAGGTCAAGAAACCATTCACTGTCATTTGTGTTTTCTATTCAATGTCTAAAAATTCCATCCGTTTGAAAAATTGTAGACCTTGGGATGCGGCTGGAAAGAAAGCTCTCACCTAAATCACTGTAATCTGAGCGACTCCAGAAGAACGGGCTTGGTTTAATGACGTTTGAGTATCACAGAGAGAATGTCTCTTGAAATAAGACGACAACATCTCAGAATGCATTAGCAAGCTAGAGAGAATATGAGGTGCAAATAAAATATTTATACGTGCATGCAAACAAACGAGACGTGCAGACAATAACCCCCTCCTGCTTCTTAACTTTTAGCTGTGCTCTCAAAGGGCACATCACTGATAAGACTTTGGATAGCGCTAATTCTTCCTGACAGAATATGCCGTCGAGCTATTTTTTTTTTTCCTATTTTTGCTCTTCTGACCCTGATTATCGTCATTACCGCCCATGCAGCTGACAAGGAGACCTTAAGGGATATCATTTTTTATTAAACCACGTAGGCTATGGCAGAAGCCTAGAATTAAATCACAGAGTTGAGAATTTGAGAATTGAGAATTCAGGAGTTGAAGTACCTCAACTGTAGGGGTTAAAATATAAATATATCTAAAATATATTGAACAAAATCTGGCAAAAACCGATATTTCCAAAAAATACATAATTTTAAGGCCATCTGAGAACACTGTGAAAATAATCTGTTTATTACAACAAAAAAAAAACTGTTTCGTTAGCTTTGCTTGGCAGTAATTATATCAGCAATACACACAGCAATGCTATTCAATATAGATTGATTTCTTTTGTCAAGCACAAAAGGTTACTTTTTGCTAAACTCAGCAGCAGAGGAAAGTTTTTTTCATTAAATAACAAGTTAAATTTAGCCTTTTCCCACAAATGATTTTAGAAGATTGGTAATATTGCAGACAAGTCACAGACCAAATCTTGTGATTTTGGAGTTTGACAACCACAGTCCTCAATCATTTTTTGACAGATTCTTTTTTAAAAACTTACAGTTAATTAATACGGAAGAGGATTAGGGCCAAGCAATAAAAAAAAACAAAAAACCCCCCCAAAAAACTCAAAATTGAAGTCATTATAATGCGTGATTAAACTCGTTACATTTTGAGACAAATTAAAAAAACTCATGAACATTCATAAATATTCGACTTTTTTTCTCGAAAATGTAACTAGTTTTTTTCTCGGAACACAACAAATTTATTCTCAAAATTTAATGAGTTTATTCTCAAGATTGTATTTCGACTTTGTCTCAAGTTTTTTTTCTCGAAACGCAACAACTTTATTTAATTAGTTTAATCTCAAGATTGTATTTAGACTTTTTTCTCAAATTTAACAAGTTTAATCTCGCATTATAATGACTTTAATCTCGATGTTCAATGAGTTTATTCTCAAGATTGTATTTAGACTTTTTTCTCAATTATAACGATTTTTTTTCTCGGAACACAACGACTTTTTTTAAATTTAATGAGTTTATTCTCAAGATTGTATTTCAACTTTTTTCTCGAAAATGTAACGAGTTTTTTTCTCGGAACACAACAAATTTATTCTCAAAATTCAATGAGTTTATTCTCAAGATTGTATTTCGACTTTGTCTCAAGTTTTTTTCTCGAAACGCAACAACTTTATTTAATTAGTTTAATCTCAAGATTGTATTTAGACTTTTTTTTAGAAATTTAACAAGTTTAATCTCGCATTATAATGACTTTAATCTCGATGTTCAATGAGTTTATTCTCAAGATTGTATTTAGACTTTTTTCTCAATTATAACGATTTTTTTTCTCGGAACACAACGACTTTTTTTAAATTTAATGAGTTTATTCTCAAGATTGTATTTCAACTTTTTTCTCAAAATTTAACGAGTTTTTTTTGTCAGAACACAACAACTTTATTCTCAATTTAATGAGTTTATTCTCAAGATTGTATTTCAACTTTTTTCTCGAAATTCAATGACTTTATTCTCAAAATTTAAATAGTTAATTCTCAAGATTGTATTTCGACTTTTTGTCAAAATTTGATTCAAGTCAAAATTTCAAAATTTTCAAAATTTTGTCAAGAGTTTTTTCTCGAAACACAATGACTTTATTTAATGACTTCATTCTCAAGATTGTATTTCGACTTTTTTCTCGAAATTGAACGAGTTTAATCTTGCATTATAATGACTTTAATCTCTAGATGGTTTTATTTTTTAATTATTGCTTGGTCCTAATCCTCTTCAATAGATTAACATAATGATGACAGAATGATCATTTTTGAGTAAACAATTTCTTTAAGGAAACGATATATTTATACAATTATACAAATGATTATATTCCTAATTTTCACCAACAGAAATGCAGTTTAAAGTATTGAAGATCACATATAATTGGATACATTTTCATTTTTCTGAGTTTTCTAGTTATGTCCAATGATACTGTCTTTCTCCCGAAGGAAAAAGTTGAACTTTTAATGAACAAACTCATTAAAACAGCGATGGCTATTTTCAGGAATATCCCATTTGGGCTCTCTTGCACCAGATTGAAGCGCTTTTCAATTGCACACAGAAGTCCTCTGACGTGCCTGAGAGTTTTCACGGCCTGCTCTAAAACCACATCATTAAAGCAGGAGCAGTTTCCCACCGCGAGGGAAGGAAACCCCTCTGGACGGTGGCATGGGTCCAGCTCACCAGGGGTGACTGGATTATCTCCAGAGTTCCCACATGTCCAGATGTGTCCAGCTGAGAAGGGGCAAGCTCAGATGTGAGGGCTTCGAAATATGCAAGCGCTGCCAAGAATTTTCGAGTGAAGCACAAATGTGCTATCTCCTTAGCTGTGAGCTTATTTGTGGCGCGCAGATTGTCATTTCCTCCATTCAGCTGTCACAAAAAACAAAGAAATGTAATTGGAAAGGGAAAAGATATTTGTCCACCCACCACAGCAACAAATTAGATGTAATTAAACACACTTTAATAACATATAATTATGCCATTATGGCGACAAAATACCCGTCATGCTCCGATCAGGGAAAATTTAGCTTCTTTAGCGCTTCTGATGAATAAATAGTCAGCCTTCAGGATGAAAGTCAGTCTTTCACAATTAATTTATGAAAAGCGAACAGTAATTTCTGAAAACATCGTTCAAAATAAATGCTGTGCTTATACTGTGTAAAAAATATGTTCACCGCATGAAAAGTTGGAAGAACTTGTTTTAACATCGATACTAGTACTTTATTCTGAAAGTATTGATTGATGAAGGTGATGCAAATTAAACAAGAAAATATGACTTATTCAACAAATATCTAGAATCTTCAGTGGAAAAAAATAAGTACACCCCTACATTTAGTAACTGTCGCTGTAACCTTTGGCAGAAATAAAAACGTAATTCAATTGTCCATCTGTCTCAGGCCCCGTGTACACCTGATATTAAGTTGTGTTTTGTTCGATCAAATCATAAGTAGACGAGGGAGAGACATCCCTGTTTATACCTGGTGTTTCAATCCGTGTGAGCGCATGTTAGAATATTATGAGAACATTATGCTCAGTATGTTTTTCATCTTCAAACCAAACTTGGGTCTCCAGCCAACAAAGTTTAACGCTTCCCATAATGTTACCCATTTAGTCAGTAGGCAGCCTTTTTTGGCTGTTCAAAACACATTCGATCACATGAGCGTTTATGCTACGAAAACAATCCGGTCGAATGCGTTTTCGACTACCTCTGGAAGTGGTCTAAAGAGTTCAAGCTCAAAACATTTTAGATCCCGTTTACACCTGTATTTAGATTCCATCTCGAGTGATCCGATCGACCAAAACCAGCTTAATACCAGGTGTAAACAGGACCTCATATTAACCAAACAAAATGTTAGCCACAACAAATTAGCTTTTAGCCTAATTTTGACACTGAGTTCTGTAATTTGACTTGGCTATTACAAATCCTTTCATATCTTTCTTCAGAGATAATTATTCATGGATTCGTTTGCATGGTTCATTGCACATCAAATTTCAGCCTCAAAACCTTTACACATACCCTCACATCCTCAAGACCCCTTTGGTTCAAGCAGCAAAACATCCCTAAACCATAAAATATGCACCATCTTGCCACACAGTTGGTATCTTAGCACCTTCTAAATGCTGCATCTGATTCGAAATGTATGGGGTGAACTAAGTATTTCCAAAAAAAAATGTGTTAATTTAAGCAGTACTATTACAAAATGTAAATTTTAGATGCTATTTGGTCAATTATATTGCTTATTCTGTAATATCATTGGTAAAATTCAATTACTCTCATCATGGGTTATACTAACTTTTTCACAGCACTATACGCCTAAGGTTTGGCTTCCTCTAGCTCAGACAAGAACTGAAAGAAACTGACTGAAGGAATGCAGTTCATCGGGGTGATGAGGACAGACACCAGAGGTCAACGTCTCAGCCGCCCAGCTTGATCGCTGGACACTTTCCTCACTTGGAAGGACAACTGGGGTCAGGATTTTGAACATCAAAAGAGCAAGCTGTGCTTGCCATCGTGTCCCATGGATGTCAGATGTGCAATTCCCAATTAGCCGTCAGAGCTGTCAGAAATGATCACAGATGCCCCATTTTGCGGACCGTGGAAGCTATACTCATCGTCTGGCTGGAGTCCCTGTGTTTGTACAGTGGTTCAAATAATTCCATGCCATTCCGGGACTTTGACCTATTGGATATTGAATAAGAGCTGGCTTTTGCTTTCTTTTCATCTCTGTAGAAATTCACAATGAGTCTTCTTCAAAGCAGAAATGATTTCTTCTTAATTCCCTGCTATATCAGATGTAGACATGTGCTTTATGTTGTTCGATTGTGTCCTGTGTTCCCAGACAACATGATATTCATCACCAATTCTTGCACATGACATCCATCATGTGTTCCCAAATGGGTCAAGGTGTGTCCTTGACTGAGTTTGGCATGCTTGTGCATTTATAGATCAAAAGATGAGCGGTTCCTCGTCATGCCACCTAAGAACAAGAACGTACTTTAAGCAAGCACACATGTGGATGCAACATATTCCAGTCTTGAGTCAGCAAAAGAATCTGACTGAAAGAGCAAGAGACTTGAGGATGGGTTGTTCTGACTTGGGCAGCAACTATTCCCAATACCATAACTACACAGCAATAGCTGTGAACCAATTGTTTTAAATGCCATTGAGATTTGCTTAAAGGGACACTCCACCCATTTGCATTATGCTTTCCATTGTTAGAAACCCAGTTATACTATTGAATGGTCGTGCAACACTCTCTCATTTTCCCCTGAGACGAGAGAAATCTGCTATTTACCTTTTTCACTTCCTCCTACAATGAAGCAAAAAGCGCTATTTTACGTCATTGTAGGAGGACGTGTAAGAGAGGGGGATTTCTGTAAAGACTACAAACACTAGTTCCCACCCTTTCCAACCTGCCCATAGGGGGTTGGACCTAATGGGCTAACAGACCAATCACAGATCAGAGCCAGTGCGTTTGATTTCACCGGCAGAAACTTTTTGAAAATATGGACGAAGGTACTGTACGCAGATGGATGCATTAGCTAGCTAAGCTAGCAGGCTCTTGTTCTGTGGGGAAAGTCGGACATGTCCGGCTGTGGATATCTGGGATTCAACTTTTGCTTTCTGCAGTCGCCATTGATTGTTTACATGCACAGCTTTTCTTTCAATCTAACTGAATTCATTCTGATTGGTAAATCTGAATGTAGTGTTTACATGAATGCTAAACAAGTGATCGGTTCATGTGCGTTTTAACATTGCTAAGAATATTTTCGCTCCGTGAAAGATACGAGACCGGTAACTTATGTCTCACAGGTGTCGCTCATCGGTAATCACGCCACCGGCCTTGCGTCGTTCTCCCGCGGCCCTCACTCGTCCTGCTCGCCACAGTAAACATGACTCATGGCGTTCTCCCGTGGCCCTCAGTCGTCCTGCTCGACACAGTAAACATGATGAATGGCGACTGTAGAACGCAAAAGCCGAATCACGGACATCTCGAAACACATTTTCGGGCAGACGCATCACGGAAACTCACTAGTAGCCTAAACCAGTAGGCGTGGCCTCCTAGGGTAGCGAAGCAAGTGCATTCTGGGAGTTGTTGTCTTTCATCCACATAAGCCAAAAATGAATTTTCTGGCTTTTCTCATTCTAGAAAACTCCAAATTAAAAAATAATTTCACATTTCTTCTACATAAATTACCCATTTTAAATGCTCATCTTTCCAGAGGCGGAATGACCCTTTAATATTACATTTGACATTGTTGTTAAATTCTCAGTTTTAATAATTTACTTTAAGAGAGCAGAGCATTGGATGACGGTACAGCTATTCTAAATGTGAAAATAGAGCATGCGTTTAATTAAATAAATATTGATAAATTAAAGTAATATTGGCTGTTAAGCAATATAGCATTAACATATTGCCTATTCAAACATTTATGCAGAACTGACAGTAGTTCAGTGTCACTCATCACATCAAAACTTCCTCTTTTCTTGAGGGAAATGAAAGAGAGATAAACAAGTGTTGATTCAAAATATGATTTACCTGGTTGCTCATCTGCAAAATGAGGTATCACACCATCTCCTTGACTGCAGCTGTGTATTGATGCACAGAGGACACAAAAAGAGAGAGAGATGTTGAAGTTCACGGGTCCCATCAACAAATTTCACCAGCGTCCTATCAGCGGCCAAACGCTTCTGCAATGTCAGCACATTCATGCTTGATGTCTCTTTCTCTCTATCTCTCATCTGTGTGTCTTTCACCCTGTCACTCCATGCAATTATGTGCATCCGTGCAATGAGAGAGAAAAATATGGGAGCTGACGCATACAGTGCATCAGGCCTGAAGCGCATGCAGTTGCATTGCTGAGTTTGTTTATTCGATATTGTCCTTAGAGAATGAGATGTTGAAGTCGCCTGCGTCTCAAGTTCTCCTTTCTTGTCACCACTATATCCTCAACGTCTATTCTGCATTCTGCACCTTCAAGGAGTGTCGTTTCATTTCCAGATTTAATTCCAGCTGCCAAACCTGGGAAACTAATGATGTGTCTTTAAATGAAATTATTGCAACAGCTGCTATGTTTTCTGCAGGTAGATGTGCTCATATAATGAGTTTGTTTTGAGCCTGACTGCTTGTGTTATTGTTCAGTGGTCGGGACGTGTCAAAAGGTTGTACGACCTTCTCATACTTTATTTAAAGCTACACTGTGTGATTTTTACCCCCATCTAGCGGTGAAAAGGTATATGACCATCCAGTGAATATTAGTTTCTGTTCCTCTCAATTCCGATTTTGTTTTAACTCCTACGGTGGCCAATGTAGTCCAAGATTAACATGGCTTCCAGTTCGACCTCGTCCATGAGTGTTAACTCAAACGTAAACGCGAAAGGCGAAGCTTGAATTAATGGGTATGTCCCTCTTTGGCTAATGTACTTTCAAGATGGAGGGTCAACATGGCGACCGACATTAGAACCCCTTACCCGTATGTATTTTCAATGGCATATTATACACTCATGAGAATACTTTATTACTTGAACGAAGTAAATATACATTAAAGAGCACATATATTTTTGAAAGTGCTAAGTGTTTTTAGCTAAGAATAAACTAAAAGATTTACACCGTGTAGCTTTAAAAAGATTTTCTCATGTGTTAAACGTTTGGGAAAGAGTATATTTTTAAGGAATAGTTTATTCAAATATTCTGTCATTTACTCACCTTCTTGTTGTTTCAAACCTGTCTAACATCAGTTTTGGCCAGAAGTCGGGCAGAATATTCATCCTGCTCTTTCCAATGCAAGTCCTTTTCTCATTTCATGGCTCTCAAATCTCATTTGTGGTCATGTATAATCAAATAATGCATTAAGATGCATTGCACCGGCTTGATTCCAAATGTCACTGGTTTTTACAAGGGATACGCCAATATTAAAATTCTGGCCAATAACGATATGGTCGAATCATTTCAATATCTGTCCTATTACATTTTTCAAATATTGTGTGTGGAAAAAAAAAAAAATCATAAAAATAAAAAGTTGTAAATTTAGGCAACAACATTAAAATGAATTGTATACAAAAAAATGTATTTCTAAAGAAAACATTTAATTGTGGAAACATTTAGTTTTGGAAACCCACTGTCATGAATTTTGTCATGATTTTGTGTTCCACTGAAGAAAGAAAAACATATTTTGGAAGTGACCGGAGGCTGAGAAAATAATGAAAGGTGTTTTTTGTGTGAATTATTCAGTGAAACATCTGATAGATTCACATACATAAACATCTCAAAAACATCACATTGCTTTTGCAATACACAACGCATTTTCATCCCAGGGCGTCATATAGGTGATGCTTTTGAAATTGCGTCTACATCTGATGCATATGGCACCCTACCACGCTTCGGTTATGGGTGGGTTTAGGTCTAGGGTAGTGTTAGGGTTAGACCACTAGGAGGCGCCTTCTGGCCCATATATATCTGCGTTTCATATTGACGCCAAAGAGTGCCATGTGCGTCCAGGCTGTTCTCACGTAAATGCGTCTCTATAACACGCATCGTGTATTGTCGTGTAATTTATATGCGAAAATGAGTTTTTACGTGCATAGACAGAGTTTTTCGGGTGCATTTGATGGGTGATCGGGCTGGTGCGTCGGATGTAGACGCAATTTCAAAAGCATCACCTACTGTATATGATGCCTTGGGATGAGACCGGGCTGCAATACCTAGAACAAATGCTCTCAGAATCACATTTTCATGATATAAAGATTTTGCCATTTTGGGAACAGTTTCCATGTGAATCTTCTGTCAGATCACTAACAACTCTCTATACTTCTGCTTAACGAATATATCGCTCAAAACTATGACTTCCTATGAAGATTCGGAACTAATAGTTAATTTATTCATTGGATCTGAATCGGACTACATCAAAAGACATCACTGAAGGCAGAGGCTGAAACCCCTCTCTATAGTGAACGAGTGTAAAAAATGCTTCTCCAGAACAAGCAGCTGCCTTGTATGCCTCAAAAGGGGGTAAACATAATCATTTACAGTAATGACACTCATTTGAAAAACTCTCCCTGTGTATTACAGCCACAGGAACTGGATTAGAGCCACTGAGCCACAAACACTGGAACAGCAACATATTCAGTTATGATAAATGTGTGTTTAACGGGTAATTATTCACAAGTGAGCTGCTACACCTCAGTAGGGCTTGTTTGGGAAATAAAGCCAGGTCTTGCGGTGTGATTCGGCATTTTCTCTATCTGTCTCTATCCCTTTCACTTTCTCTCCATCTCTCTCGTTTTCCCTGTCTTTCAGGGTGTATGTTTTGAATGGAAACATACACACTGAAACACAGTTTCAAAGTGATTAATTTATCTTTGAAATGAATTTTTGATATGTTTTAGCTTACCTCAATGGCACCCAAGATGTAGTTGTCTTTGTTTCCACAGTATTTTCAATTTTGACATTTTTTGGTCAAACCGTTCTTGTCTATCAGTCATATAATGCAGGAATAGGGGGTCCACCTCAAAGAGCATGCACAGAGAATCTTTTAGTACACATTGATGGGTTAAGACACGAAAGGAGCGGTTTGTGTGAGAAAACAAACAGTATTTACATCGTTTTTACCTCGTGTAACCACAGCCATGTCCATCTGATCTGAATCAGTTGTCCAATGTCCAACGTTCCGCCGGAAGTGATACGTCACTCATTGTTTACACAGAGATTTTGGAAGTTTTACCTAAGGTAAAATGTATTTTTTCTGCTTTAAAAATAGAAAAAAATAACTGTATCTATGTTATATATTTCTATTAGATATGTACTTACAATAGCCCCACACTAACACAGTAACACTTAGGAGCCATCTTGAAAAACAGTCTCGACAAATCAAACCACGAACGTCGCGCTGAGTGAGCTGAAATGTATGAAGTTCAGCGAACTTCTGAACTGTATGAACGGCGTTCGTGGTTTGACTTATCAAGATTTTCTAAGATGGCTCCTGTCTGTATACACATAGTGAACTGTCTTTATAAAGTATCTTCTTATTAAACGGTCTGTACACTTACAAAGTTCTCAATGCTTCGTTTTGTTTGTATGGACCCTCATTATGTTACTGTGTTAGCGTGGGGCTATTTTGAGCCTTGCTAGTGGTATAAACTAGCGATTTCTTTTTACTTAGTAAATCCCCCCAGTCCTAGCATTATATGCTAAACAGTTTTTATAGATACAACTCTTTTCATTTGATTATCATGAAAACAAATCTCAGAGAACGGTTGACTAGGTACCAATGTTTTATTAGACCAAAGTTTCATTTTGCGCCAGAGTTCTCTTTTAAAGGATTAGTTCACTTTTGAAAAAACTTTTGCTGATAATTTACTCACCCCCCATGTCATCCAAGATGTCCATGTTTTTCTTTCCTCAGTCGAAAAGAAATTAAGGTTTTTGATGAAAACATTCCAGGATTTTTCTCCTTATAATGGACTTCCATGGGAACCAGGTCCAACCGAGGTCCAAACGACAGTTAATAACAGTTTCAGATGCAGCTTCAAATGTCTTTAAACGACACCAGACGATGAATAAGGGTCTTATCATGCGAAACGATCGGTTATTTCAAAACTTATTCTAAAAATGTAACTTTTCTAAGGACAAATGCTAGCCTTGCTCTATTCTGTGAGGCGCGTTTGTAACGTCACGTAATACGTAATTACGTTCAAAAGGTCACGGGCGACGTAGCCAGAAGTACAGAGTCAGAGAACAACCGAGGTGTTTACAAGTTGAACGCACGTGAAAACTAACTCAAACGCCGTTTACAAAAAAAGAATTAAAAGGTAAAACAACGATGTCGGACGATTTTGATTCTGTACTTCCGGCTACGTCGCCCGTGACCTTTTGAACGTAATTACGTATTACGTGACGTTGCAAACGCGCCTCACAATATATTACAAGGCTAGCGTTTGTCCTTAGAAAAGTTACATTTTTGGAATAAGCTTTGAAATTACCGATCATTTCGCATGATAAGACCCTTATTCATCGTCTGGTGTCGTTTAAAGACATTTGAAGCTGCATCTGAAACTGTTATTAACTGTCGTTTGGACCTCGGTTGGACCTGGTTCCCATTGAAGTCCATTATAAGGAGAAAAATCCTGGAATGTTTTCATCAAAAACCTTAATTTCTTTTCGACTGAGGAAAGAAAGACATGGACATCTTGGATGACATGGGGGTGAGTAAATTATCAGCAAAAGTTTTTTTCAAAAGTGAACTAATCCTTTAACTAATAGAACCTTACTGTAAAGTGTTACCATGTCACTTACGTTTTAGGTGCAATATTGACTTTTTTCTGCTGCGAAAATAGTTTCAAACAAAGATCACAGCAGATTACTATAGCACATCTCACAGCAACACTGTCATGTTTCAATTGAACGAAACAGTTGAGTCAAAGATTCAACGACCCATTCATAAACAAATGCCTCATTCTTGAACGAATCATTTGAATGAATGACTCAATGACCAACTCATTAAGAGAGAAAAAATCTGTTCGTGTCTCTCTGAAGCTTCATGTCCTCCCTAAATATCTCGAAATGTCACTGGTTGTGTCAATGTGCTTGTACTGCACATGTTAGCAGATATAGTAAGTCATTCGAGTAGTCCACACAGGAAATTTGCATACTGTCCACAATATAAACACTGCACACTGCGCAAACTGAGCATGTAGTTTTCCTTTCCAAACATACCTGTATCTCTCCAAGTCACCGTCTCACGGATTCTTCTCTTCTGTACTCCATCTCTCGGCCAGTGTCTATTGATCTCTGGCCCAGGGATTCTCAGCAGGATGGATGGCACTCAGCCGCAATAATGGCAGCCGTTTCTTGTCCCATTCTGCCCGTGCTAAGCACCACGTTGAGAAGCGAGAGAACAGGGGAGCTAAGAGATACAGATAGACAGAAAGAGCACTAGATGAAAGTGTCGCCGAAATGAAAGCTTACTCCATTATCAGGTTACACCAACATTCGCTCGGGCAGCTTAATCTCTCCCGAACCGAGGATGTGTTTTACTGTCCACACACCCCAGAAAGTGGAGGAAAGCTTTATCTGCAGGTCGAGCTCAGGTGGGGTTCACACAGAGGTCAGGATCAACTTCAGCCGGGCGGACGGTCATAAGAAACATTCAATAGACAAAAGTTCATCTATTCGGTTAGCTGTGCGTGCTGTGAACACTCCCCATTTTTATAGTGTAGTAGCCTATTTATATATATTTAATACCCAAAATGTAGGTTACCCGAGCAAAGTCACACCATACGTTGCCGTCACATGATCATATAGCATTGAAAGGAATAGGAATGTGGCTTGCCAGATCCATTTGGAGATGTTTGTTTTTCTTTTTTTTTATCATATGACACATTATAAAATTAGAGGTGGCCGCCAGGTGCATTTCTCCTGAATCACTGTAAATTAATTATGCATGAATGTGTCATGGCAATAACAGATGAGAGAGAAATGTCATAACTAAATGTCAGCAGACAAATGTTTTGTCCTTTAAGATTTTTTTTTTTTTTAAATTTAACGATTAAGGTGGTATAAACACTGCTTTAAGTGAAACATCGTACTCTTGAAAGCTGAAGGACTTTTCTGGCAGGCGAAATTGTTCCAGTCCAAGTGCATTTTGGGATAGAACAGGGTTGATATTGCTTGAAATGGTATTGCGGGGATTGTGTTCACTCGACTTACATAGCTGTGGTTGTACTCGGATATACCAACGCATTCTCATCCCAGTGCGTCATATAAGTCACGCTTTTGAAATTGCGTCTAAACGCGACGCACATGGCACCCTTTCGCGTCAATATAACATGCTTTGGTTATGCTAGGTTTAGGTTTGGGGTAGTGTTAAGGTTAGATCACTAGGAGGCGCCTTCTGGCCCATATATATATATATATATATATATATATATATATATATATATATATATATATATATATATATGATGTATGGATATATATGACCGGGCTGGATATACCTGAGCTTTACAAACATAACAATTTCGTCTTCTCTTTTTCCTCCAAAGTTAACATAAAATGACCAGCCCATTCTCATCCTTTAGCGTCACATAGAACACTATATGACAAAACGGCGCTATACTACGCACATGGCACCCTTTATCGTTAATATTCACGCGAACCCAAGACGTCATAAATCCTTTAGCATAATACAAGACTACCCTACCCTACCCCACACCTACACCTAACCATCACAGCGCGTGTTATATTAACGATAACGGGTGCCATGTGCGTAGTATAGCGCCGTTTTGTCATATAGCGTTCTACTGTATATGGCGTTAAAGGATGAGAATGCGTTGAAATGACACACACTCGGATCGACTTTGCGCAATTCTCCAGCAACTTTGTTAAAAAAAACCCGAATAATTTGCTTAATAATATGCCTCTGAAATTTGCCATGGTAATTTAGTTTTTTTACAGTAATTACAGTAATTTTAAACTGTCAGAACATGACCAGGCCCCGCCAGCAATTTTTGTATAATGCACTCATGTTCCTCTCTTTTTTTCTTGCCATCTGTTTCACTCAATATGAACTCATGAGAATTCACATGAAAAATAAAAAAACCTAACCATAAAGAAACACCCAAAGTCATATTTTTCTGGGTTGTACAGTATAATACGATTTTGCCATTATTTGCGAATTATTGAGAACTTTCAATGCCTCCATTTATATAAGCAAAATTGGCTGAGAATTCGATTTTATATTGCCGATGAGATTTTTCTCCCAAACATGGGTGAGTAAAAGATGATAAAATTCACTTTAAAGTTCTTTTTCTGAATCTGAAATGGACGCATAATTTCAGTCTTGTCGTTTAGCTAATTTCACACTAACTTACAACAACTCTAATGTTCAACATTGAGTCCCAACCAGCAGCCACACAGATCCCTATACACAGCAGAGTGTGCAATTATGTTGTAATACAGAAATTTGACAAATTCGAACGGGCACATCAGCATAATAATGCAGTGTTATACGCATATGCCGAGAGGCAGCATGCGAGACAGCACCATGGAGGGATGATAACAGCACAAATGCAACGACGCGGAATTTATGATTACTTACTTAACAAGCCACAACATTAAACTTTGAGGACAAATGACTGAATTATGAATATGTTGAATGTAAGCGATGCATATGGTCTCAATGTGTGCCATGATTTTGGCTGACAGGACTGTCTTGGTTTATTTAGATAAGCACTAAAGTTTCGACAAAAATACTAAACATGTCGTGTTTCTCTAACATTTAAAGAACGGAGAGGGAATTCACTCATAGATGGAAATAAAAGCTATGTGATCTAACTGGATGTCAAGATCAATTTGGCTTTCATATTGCCAAATCTCTTTTGAGTTTGATTTGTTGCATCTTCTCCTTGAGAACATTTACTCAAAAGAAGGATGAAACATGTACCATCTATCCTTTATTAAGATCATTTATTTTCCCCAATGATCTTGCGAGAGACCAGCCCTTTGTTACAAGTGGATGATCTGTATTCTTATTCCATAGTCAGCATTAAAATCTGCTGGCTAGGCACAGGTAAACAGAGCTCTTAATTCTGAGTGTGTGTATGATTGATGACCGTAGAGCCTGCTGGGTCGGAAAGCCATCCTTGTGTGTCATGCAATGAGACAAGTGGGGGCTCGATCTGTAAAGATGTATAGAAACCTTCCTTTATATCGGACAGTTGTCGTTAATGAGAATTGGCTAGCGATCGGAGTTAAACAGAGACTGGGCAACATTTATATTTCAGCGTGATATCTAGAATATCTTAAAAATGTCCGTCCTAATTTTTGCCTTTTATATACATATCTTCTAATTTATTAACACTTGCATGCATCTTTGCTTTCATATTGTAATATATTATGGACATCAGTCATCATGGTGCCTACCTTGTTTAGTACAAACTGCTCTGAAGCCATTTGTTTAGGAGACTCACATCGATTTGATGCCTGTAGCAATTCATTTCAATTAATGTAGCAATTCTTTTAAAGGAATTTTTAGATTCTTTTTAAGAAACGTAGTGATTCTTTTTTGGAAATGTACCGATTCTTTTTAGAAATGCTGTGATTCTTTCAGAGAAAAGTAGCAATTCTCTTTTAGAAATGTAGAGATTCTTTTCGAGAAATGTAGCGATTCTTTTCGAGAAAAAAATAGCGATTTGTTTTAGAAATTTACCGATTCTTTTTAGAAATGTAGCGATTTTTTTTTTTCAGAGAAAAGTAGCAATTCTCTTTTAGAAATGTAGAGTTTCTTTTCGAGAAATGTAGCGATTCTTTTCAAGAAAAGTAGCGATTCTTTTTAAAAATGTACCGATTCTTTTTAGAAATGTACCGATTCTTTCAGAGAAAAGTAGCAATTCTCTTTTTTTGAGAAATGTAGCGATTATTTTTAGAAATGTAGCGTTTTTGTTTTTCAGTGAAATTTTGCGATTATACTACAAATGTAGTGGTTATTTTAAACAAATATTTAAATTATTTTTATGATTGTAATTAATTATACATTTGTTGCAGTGTAATTATAAATGTATTACCGAGTAATTATACATTACATTGTAATTATACATTACAGTTTTATTACACATTTTACAATGTAATAATATTTTTTTTTAGAAATGTAGCAATTCTTTTTAGAAAAGTAGCGACTCTTTTCGAGAAATGTAGCGATTCAGCACATCAGCAGCACCGCCGGTTGCAATGTCTCAGCATTTTTATGGAGAGGACTCAACTGCACCCGCTTCGGACATGCACGCGCATCAAGTACCGAGTTTGAGAAAACCTGGTACCGTGGCAAGATGTTTGTACCGGGTCTTTGACAACACTCATAAAAGTTGGATGCGCTGTTTCTTACCTTGCTCTAGTTAACGCCATAGTGGATTTAGGATTCTATTAAGGTATGTGTAGCAGAAATACAAAAAAGCACAATCATTTCAATATCCAGTAAACACTGCAGCGAACAGAGGTAAGGATGTATTTATGAACTTTTTGTGTTCTGGGTCATTTCTGTCTCATTCTTTGGTCTGAACTTTAGTTTCTTAGATGAGGCAGAAGGCCCTTTGAGTTTCCTGAGAAAAAAAAAACAGGGATGAGTTGCTGTGGTAACATCGCTTCATCGACTCTAACATTTGAACCTTTGAGGCGGTTTTATTATTGGCGGTAACTCCAGTTATTTCGATGTTTTAAGTAAATCTGACAGTGTGTTTTTTTTTTTTTATAAAGCTCTCTGGTGCACAGAGGTACAGCATCCTGTAGCATACACAAAAGTAAGAAATTTGGTTTGCTATAACATTGACATTACTTTGCCATTGAGTTACGATATCAGACAGTCCAGCTTAGTTATTAAGTTCTATCTTTTATTAGCATTACCGTGTACTGTTCCCGTCAATAACTGTACAATGATTCCAAGATCCATTTTTAGCAAAGCATTTGATAATTTCCTATTCAAAACGATTATGTTTTATAACGATGTTTAACGATTAGAGAAGAATGATCACATGATCCTTATACTGTACGGTATATAATCCTATATTATGGATCCTTTCTAATTATAGCCATTTGACAAAAAAAGACACAGTTTGCTGTATTACTAGGGGTGACACATCTTACCCCACTCTCTCTGCATAATGTGTGGCTTTTACAAAAGACAGCAATGGTCCCTGGCATCTCTGAAGCGGTCTCAATGCTGATATGAGGCTTAAACGATGAGGAAGGACTTAAACTCATCTCAGAATGAGTAAAAACCAATTACCGAGTCATTCGTTTCACATTTACAAAGCTCCAGTCAGCCCACCTACACATTGTGCGTGTTGAGACAGCCAAACATGAGAACACATTTGTCTTGATGTTATTTTAAGATTAATGGGACATTAAATGAAGTCCACTTTAATAAAACCACAATACCAAATTAAAAACTGCAATCCTCTATAACACTATAAAACTGAACAAGGACCTCAAGGCTAATTGCGCTTTACGTTAAACGACAAATATTACATCCACTGATCAAGCAAATGGGTGAAAAGACATTTTATGGACGAGCAGGCTTGTTTTTTTTGTTTTTTTTACAAAATTCAAGCTGTGTGTTGTTCATAACAAGCTCTTTTAGCCACCGGAGACAGATCGGCTTTTCCGTGTCTCTCCCCCTTCCCATCAGTTTCATATTAGTATCAGTTGGCTAGGAGAATTGCATCTGAACTTCCAGTTCACCCTGTTACTTCTGCTTATCCCAGCCTTCCTCGTTTTCTCCGCTTCCACATTGCTTCCTCTGAACTTCAATCTGATCAAATAAGGGAGGAAATAAGAGAGACCGTCTCCAGCGGCAGAGGTATAGCATCGGCGCCGAAATGCTTTTTGAAGAGCAACTGCATGAGAGATGCTCTGTGGCATTTTCTCGTCTGACCCCGCCGTGACCTTTATTCACAGGAAGACTCCATTTTGATTAGTTTTTTGGGGGGTTATCTTGCGCTCTGTCATCTGGGTTGCCTGTACCCTTTATAACTGCGCTGATTGTGTTTGCCAATTTGTTGCCAGAAGGTTAGGTGTGATAAAAGAATAAAATAGAATTATTCCTATATGTTATTTTCATAACAAAACTCATTTGTCCTGATGTAAAACTGACTTACCTCTTGAAACCTCCTGTCAGACAGTATAGTCTGTAAGTATGTATTATACTAACAGTATATACCTACTGTTAGTATATATTGTTTTATTCATTTATTTGTTTTTTGTGCTATGAGAATTATGTTAAAGTCGGCATGAAACGGTAGTTATAAGCTTTTGAGCTTATAAAACTTTAAATGAGCGATCGTTTCGCTTGATTTATCATCTGGAATCGTTTAAAACCCTTTGAACAGTTTCCAGGACATCTTGGATGACATAAATTATCAGCAAAAGTTTTTTTTTTTTTCAAAAGTGAACTACTCCTTTAACTGTATATAAACTATCAGAGTCATAATTCCCAGAGAGAACTTTTTTTTTGTTGTTGGTGAAAATCAAACGTTAAACTTTAAAATGGCTTAAAGCCATTCTGATGAAAGTTGCTCAATTGAATCCAATGTAATATGGCGAACATGTTTAATTTAACATTTTCTGATTGCGTTTAAAGGAACAGTTCCCCCAAAAACTGACACTTTGACGCTTCAAAAAGTTCATGAAGAGATAGTGTAACTAATCCATAATTAAGCGGTTTAGTCCAAATTTTCTGAAAAGACTCGATCGCTTTATATGATGAACAGATTTAATTTAGTCTTTTATTCACATCAAAGTCTTACAGGTTTGAAATGACATGAGGGTGAGTATTTAATGACAGTATTTTCTTCAACTATTCCTTAAATGTGTGTTTCATTGAAGCCGACAGTCATTTCTATTTATAGGTGTGCCTTCTATAACCTTTGTCGTGTTGCTCACTAAAATTCAACATGATTTTTCCAGTGCATTAGAACCAGGGAATAAAGATCTGCTTGACGTGACAACAAAGGAAATAACAGCTTATATCTCCCAGTCTATTTCCCTCATCCACATTGTTTAAATTTGCGCAGCTCGAGTGAAGCTGACGTTGAAATCCATGTATGCTGACAAACTTAGGGAGCGGAGAGATGGTCTCTGTGCATATATGCTCTTGCTGATAGGCAGATGTATAATTGTATGTACAGTCACCATCTGGCTGTGGTGACAGTCTGAGGCAGAGCAAAGGGTTTGTTCAAGAGCCTGCTGTTCTGCCAGATCACAATTCCTTCATATCTAATGCATCTTGCTGTTTCTTTCATTCTGCCCTATATCTTTCTCATTAGCATGCTTTCTATATACGGATTTTCCTTTTTAATTTATGTTTTGTTCCCCCTGTATAATTTAGACATTTAGAAATCATGCCATATAATTGTTATAAATCAGTGCCAAAATATCTATTGCCAACTCGCATACACAGAAACCATATTGTTTTGTTTTTTTTAAACAGGATATTGAGTGCCTTCGACATTTTTCGAACTTTTTACCATACCTTCATTCATTTTTGCTAGTTAAAGTTCCCTTGTCCGAGGCTTTCAATCTTAAAATATGAAATTCACCCATTTTTGTAATCTTAATAAGCCAGTTAAACAATCATAAATCATTATTTTGTAAATAATGTATCACGATTTAGCATTTAATTTTTGTCTCATAATTTCTCGTCGTAAAATGTTAGTTATGAAGTTAGCCTTAGTAAGGTAAAATTGTTGGTTTAAAATGTAATTTCCAGCCACAGAAATCTATTTTGAGAAGTGGGATCAGTTTTTTATATATATAACTGCACAAATAAATAGCACATTTTTTCTGTGAAGCATGTGTAGACTGATGCTCATTGGTGGAAAGATAAACTCTTAAATAAACTAAGAGTGTTTTAAAAATGTCAGAAACGCTCATAGTTAAAGAAACACCCATCTAAGTAGAGCTCATATCGATAGATCTGAAATCTCAGCACTTGATCTGTTTTCAAATGGAGTGGTTAAAAGAAGTGGATTGGGTTTTAGACTCTCCATTCTTCTTTCTGAACACCAGCCAAGATGTGGCAGCCTTTAAGACGGGGGTTTTATCAATACACCCCTCTCAAATCCACCTCTCCCCTCACAAAGCTTATCTCCCCGGACTCCAGCTGTAATAAACCACCAAAATAAAAAAGGAGATTCAATCCACAACATTAAAGACTCTGGGTGGATAGTGTTTGAATGGACGTGGAGAGGGTTTTACACTGAAGGAGATACTGTGAGAAATTTGTGTCCGGAAGCGTATTTATGTGTGTTTGGATTGTTGGGTTCAACAAAGGGCTTTTATGACTCTAGGGTTCTTGAGTTTGCTATTAGTTGCTAATGATTCTGGAATTTCCAACTTTGATACGATACCTTGAAAAATATAGATATTTGATACCATTTACGATACAAACCCCGATCATCTGTTATTATCTCATAATCTTTTGATAATTTGGGTAATTGTTGCAATAGCTTACACACCGCTTATGCACAGGGAGGTTTTGTTTGAATCATTGAACTAGATTTAGACTGAACTAGATTAGACTGCTGTCCCTTTAAGAGCTAATGCACGCATCCTGTTACACAACATGCGATTTCTCTCAAATAGTTACATTCTAAAACTGACTGAATTTGCCTAAAAACTCTGCAATACGGACATTTTGACATCATTTTGTATGCGTTTGACCGTTTAAGCACAAAATACGCCAAAAAATAACTGATACTCCCTATGTGAAACCACCTGTTTAATTTCTCATTTATTATCTAATCAACCAATCACATGGTAGTTGCTTCATTGCATTTAGGGGTGTGGTCCTGGTCAAGACAATTTCCTAGGTGAGTGTATAAATGCTGCAGGAAATTAAATTTTTATGAAGTATCAGCCCGTTCTCATCCTTTAACGTCATATAGAACGCTATATGCAAAAACGGCGCTATACTACTCATATGGCACCCTTTATCATTAATATAACACGCGAACCCAAGACGTTATAAATCCTTTAGCGTGAATGTGACACGCACACCCTACCCCACACCTAAACTTAGCCCTCACAGCGCGTGTTATATTAACGATAACGTGTGCCACGCGCGTAGTATAGCGCCGTTTTGTCATATAGCGTTCTATATGACGTTAAAGGATGAGAACGCGTTGGAAGTATCGATACACTCTCAGAAAAAAAGGTACGAAAGCTGTCACTGGGGCGGTACCTTTTCAAAAGGTACACTTTTGTACACTTTTGGACCTAAAGGGTGCGTATTGGTACCTTGATGGTACATATTTGTACAAAAGTGACAAAAGTGACCTGGGGCGGTACCTTTTTGAAAAGGTACCGCCCCAGTGACAGCTTTCGTACCTTTTTTTCCTGACAGTGTACATATCAAAATGTCGATAATTTGACAAAACTACTTCATATGGTATTTTTGGAGATTAATCCTTTTTTTATTTTTTATTTCTTTACATATTCTTCAAACCAGTGTGTTGGTTTCTGGGTTCTGCTCTGAATTCAAATAAGTTAAGCTTTATCAAGAGATTTTGAGCCATAGTCCTACAAAAATTTAAATAAATAATGCTTCCCTCATTAAAATAGAGGTTACAGCAGGGCACTTACAATTGGTAATGTTCAAATAAGCACTGTGAACTGTGAATGTATAGCAACACGATTTAAATGAGTGCTATCGTGAGCCTAGTGTCATCAGTGCTTCAATAATATATCAAGACGTCAATAAAAGAACAAATATGCTATATATGTGAGAAATATCAAAGCTTTTGACATGCCACTAAAAATTGGATGTATGACTAAATCTGTCATGTTGTTGCACGCAGAAAGACTAGGATCTGACCGGCCGCAGATAACTTCCTTGATGAGGTAAATCTACATTTGAACTTGAAATTCTTGCAAAACATGATCAAAGGCAAACAGTGGCTTTTTGCTGCAAGGATGTTTTTATTGAAAACCTGAAGTATTGTTTTAATAATGTCCTTCTACAAAGTCATCAGCTTATAAAAGATACATCACAGAAAACGATGCAAAGGTCAGTGCGAATTAAAAGGGAAAAAAAGTACATTTGACCACGGCAGGGTTGTAGGGGCACAGTCTCCCGATAAATCTTACCCCACATTAATGGAAATGGACCACGATCGGAGTTAAGACTATGATCCATGTGTGATAATAAATCCAACAGCTGCTACATTCCCTCCACCTCTGATACCAAAGTACATTTACTCAACTGAGCTATTAATAAATGTATGTGTAATTTGTGCAAAATCCTCTACCTTTCTCTTGATCTCTATTCCCGCGAGATGTCTGAAACCCGAGAACGTGTCTCCAGATACAAGACCCAGGACTCCGTCTGCAAGGGTCCAGTGGTCCCCTTATCCAGCAGTTCAAGGAAAATACTATATAATTGTATTTCTCTTTCCTTTTTAATTCACTCTCCCTTTGGACGTCCACCATCTGGGTCAAGGGCATCAACGGGAAGGAAGTCGCATCGACGTGTATAACATAAATCTAACATTGACGGGATGTAAATATCCTAAATATGTATCATGCTAAAGTTCGCTTTATTATAATTCACAGAAATGTTACTTTAATATTCTCGCTAACTTGCCTGCAAATTTGGTCATAATTCACTCACCCTGTTGAGTGTCAGGGAAACATCTCACTGTAAAAAAAAAATTATTTAGTTCAGATAACTTTAGTTCAGATAATTTTGAGTTTCTGATGCTTGAATCAATCTCATTCATTGTATTAACTCTCTTTTTCCATTTCAATGGAAAAAGAGAGTTAAACTTAAAATTTTAAGGCAACCAGGTAACTTACTTTTTTAAGTTAAAGAAAATATTTTCATTACACTGTAAACAAATATTGTTGATTTAACTTAAAAAAGTAAGTAACCTGGTTGCCTTAAAATTTTAAGTGGATTGAAGTGGAAAAATTGAGGTAATACAATAAAGGAGAATGATTTACTCATCAGAAACTCAAAATAATAAGTTATCTGAACTAAATAAATTATTTAAGTTGATTTGACAAAAGAAAAAAATTTTGTGATAACAAATCTTGAAAATATTTTTTTTACAGTGTGACAACATTTTTTTATTTTGTCAAATCAACTTAAATAATTTATTTAGTTCAGATAGCAGATAATTTGTAGTTTCTGATGATTTAATCATTCTCCTTATTAACTCACTTTTTCCAGTTCAATGAACTTAAAATTTTCAGGCAACCAGGTTACTTCATTTTTTAAGTTAAACCAACAATATTTTTTTTTACAGTGGATCTGAAATTGCTTACTGAAAATCTTGCTTGCAATGGTCAACATTGGCTTTCTTTGCTTGGAAAAGAGAAGCCTCGACATTATGCTAAATATCTCAATTGTAATTCATACACTGGGGAAAAATTGGCTTTGAAACAATTTTCAGTTAGATAATGCAAAATGACAAAGAAATAGCTAGTAACATGAGTTAAACATGACATTTCTAAGTAGAAATGTTCTACAATTTTATTTTACAGTGAACAGGCGAGTAAAAGGTGATATAATTTTAGTTTTTAGGTTAACTTTCCCTTCTCACTTTTGCAAAGAGGCTAATTAGTATTCATCCCTGCATCCGGCCTGTGTTTTTTGAGATAGTGTGTCGTGTAAACTTTAACAGTACTTCATAGTACGAGGCTCTATTCTGGTACTCATGTTTGTGCTTCAGGCTTCGAGCGGCACTACAGGCAAAAATTAAGTACAAAAGTTCCCTGAGTCTGCCTATAGAAGGCCATCTGAGCTTGTTTTTAGAGTGTGTGCATGCTTTTGCGTGACAGTTTCTGTGTATGCTGGATAACATTTTAATTGAGGGCGCCAAAAATATAGTTTGGCTTAAAGCTCCATCTTGTTGCTCAGATACCATTTTGACAGAAACCTATTCAGATATTAACTTAATAATATTCATAGTGGCTCTGGGTTCTTTTGTGTCATATTATTATGATCATTTTTATTCACTCTCTAAATTGTCCTTGGGAGAAAACGGAGATTACAGTCGACCACTGACCCGTGGCTTGTGAATAAACATGCCAAAACAATCACAGCTCTATTTAAAAAAAAAAAGTGCACAACAGTTCGACTCATGGGGCCCCAGGGGCCCCGGAGTGAGTAATGGACTCGTTAAAAATGAATTGGAATAGAAATAAATTACATTGTCCCCTACCGTTTTATCTTGGTGCATATTACCAGAATCCCTTCACTAGTCGGCTTCTTGGGACAAGGCTCATTTTACACAATGATTCTTAGCATCGTGGGTTATAGCTATGTAAATTATTGTAACTCTTGAACATTTGGGCAGATTCGGGACTGCTTTGTGTATTTGAAAGATAATGGTTAATTCAGTCCTGTAATTTTTTCAGTAAACTGGCATGACTCTAAATATAAAACCTTGTTTGAACAAAACGCTTTTGAAGAAACAAGGAAAGTGGAGCATTGATCTCGAAAAATATGTTGAGACCAACAGAACAGGCTTTGACCTTTTCAGGAAAGCTTTAGTAATTTGTAACAAAGGGGGTTTTGTTTTCTTTTAGCTTGTTTTTATAGGTCCTTTCTCCAGCAGGTACCATGCGAATGAACTTTATAAAATGGAAGAATAATGATAAAGAGAGAGAGTGATTTTAAACATGGCAAATATATTTGCTATTGGAACATTATTTTATCAAATAAATGTATCTTTTTTGTATTCCATGTTGAATGGTGATCAAATTCATCACTACTGAGTTGTTGTGGGATTCCGTATTTCAATCACGTTGAAAAGTATCTCCTCAATAAGTCGCACGATTTGAGGTATCATTTATGAAGTGTAAACGACGCAATAGTAATAGTGTTGACTTCCTACAGCTGCCATTTTGAGTGATTTCTCCTTCATTCTTCTGCGAGGGTCTCCGCCTCCTCCTCATATTGTATCTGTTTGCAATAATGCCAGTGCATCCTTCATTGACACCTGTTCCCTAGGCCATGTATATGTTAGCTCAGATTAGACTTTAGGGTCAATTTCGTCACATTAATATGACATTACACTGACATGGACGACCCCTGATAGATGATACTTTGATCTTGGACAGTGCTACAGACCTTGAAGCGAGGGAAGAGAGAAAATCAATCGTTCTTTCTGGCAATCAGCTGTAGCTGAGACAGCTAATGCAAAACATAATGACCTTGTTCAGAGATAAGCACAGGAAAGAGAGAGACAGAGCACTGGAGAGAGAGAGACAGGACGAGATGAAAGCGGACAGTTACTGACGGCGGTGGCTGCCAAGAGTCGCTCCGATACAACAGGAGTTCAAACTGATTAGGACCTTCTCTAAAGGTCACCCTCCGATTGATTGGAAGTTGAATTTCCTTCACTGGGCATGCCAACTAACCTTTTACCGGTTTGCTGAGGATGAAAGTTAAAAAAAAATTCCTAACGTTTTTCAACCGTTTTTCAAAGAAAAAGCTCCAGGAGAGTGAAGAAAACAGATAACACACAGCAAACACACTTGAGGTATGCTAGTGTAAAAAAAAAAGCAACACTGTAAAAAATATTGTTGGTTTAACTTAAAAAATTAAGAAACCTGGTTGCCTTAAAATTTTAAGTTGATTGAACTGGAAAAAGTGAGTTAATACAATGAAGGAGATTGAGTTAATCATCAGAAACTCAAAATAATAAGTTATCTGAACTAAATAAATTATTTAAGTTGATTTGACAAAAGAAAAAAATGTTGCGATAACAAATCTTGAAAATATATTTTTTTTTTACAGTGAATGTGTTGTAGCAAATGTCCACATTGAAGGTTAACCATTGGACTTCCATTGAACAATTCAGTCCGCCTTAAACCTGAAAGCCAGAACTTTTAACAATCCCCAAAATGATTTTATCGTGTATGTTGTGTAAGGTTTGGAAAAAATACACACTGTAAAAAAATATTGTTGGTTTAACTTGATTAAAATTTTAAGTTCATTGAAATGGAAAAATTGAGTTAATACAATGAAGGAGATTGATTTAATCATCAGAAACTCAAAATATCATGTTATCTGAACTACATAAATTATTTAAGTTGATTTGACAAAAAAAATCATGAAAGCATTTTTTACAGTGTATTTTTTAATATTTTTAAAGAAGTGTCTAATGCTCATCAAGCCTGCGTTGATTTGATAAAAAAACAGTAATAATGTAAAAAAAAACAGTAATAACGTGAAATATTAATACAATTTAAAATAATGGTTTTCTATTTTATATTTCAAGTCATTACTGCAGTGTTCAGTGTCACATAATCCATCAGAAATCATTTCACAATATTACAGTTTTTCTGAATTTTTGATCAAATAAATGCAGGCTTGATGAGCATAAGAGAATTATTAAAAAAGAAAAAATGTTTTCCAAACTTGTGACCGTATCAATTCCCAAATTAAGGACTTTGTATTCTACTGTTAGCAAACTCAGTCAGTTCAAAACATATTATCATTTCCATAGATAAGTGCAGACTGATCTGTACCCATTCACCCAAATCTAAGGCTAAAGACGTATCTGATCCGATTCCTCCTCTTCCTATTGTCTCATGGGACAGCAGACTGCAATAAGTCTGAGTTTAACCTGAAAGCACTAAAAAAGATATATTATCCCCATAGTTTGATTATGTAAGAGTATGAATCACTCAGCGACGTGATGTTGGCCGCGGCTGCGGGTTGCCGCTACCCATCGGCGTGCCTTGAGCCGTCTACGGGGCAGAACACGGAGACTAATGGCGACCTTTAGGTGGCCTAACGAAGCAAAGGGAAGAGAATTGCTTCTGTCAGCTTCTCTTTTCCCGCCCACATATACTCACATTAAAACAGAAGGGGACATCCAGACACAGTCCTTGAGAGGAAGGGTGAAGAGAGGGGTTGAGACCTGAATTGAATTTTACTTCTACTCGGAGAGAAGAAGCCGTCTTAATTCACATAGATGACATTAGACTGACAGTTAAATGGTGGCATTTGTTCTGGTGATGATATAGAAGGCATTTCCTGAGTGTTAGCAAATTAGCAGTTTGGAAACCGACTTATTCCACTTTCTACGTTGTTATTACAGCTTATTCTGAAATGGCTGGTCCGGGATTTGTTAATGGGTTGAAAATTACTAACCAGTCAGTAATACTTTGTATCATATGCCATAGAAAACACAGAAGTGTTCAAATGTTTTTAGCTGTCATGTTGCAATATTAGCAGTGTAGTTTTTTTTTAGCTTGTATCTCTTAAAAACAATCGTTTTTTGTAATATTTTAAATTTAAAATGTAACAAATTCACTATTTTTCTTTGCATTTGGTTTGCATGCTGCTTGCCATTTCTTTGTAGTTGTTTGTGAAATTTACTACCAGTTTCTGAGTAAAAATTGTTTGTTGAGAAAATGTTGAATGCAAGGCACGTAAATTTCCAACGAAAAAAATGGCTAAATATTTAGTGCCTGGACACCAATGGTGTGAAAGGGTTAGTTCACCCAAAAATAAAAATATTGTCGGCATTTACTCACCCTCATGTTGTTCCAAACCCGTAAGACCTTCGTCGAGAGCCGTATCACTCCTCCATAGTCCAAAGGCTTCTTGAGGGATTGAAACTTGCCGGCCTTGAAAAGTTATTAAAGACATCGTTAAAATAGTCCAAGTGACTACAATGGCTCAATCTTAACTTTATCAAGCGACGAGAATACTTTTTGTGCGCAAAACCAGTTAACGTTAGTCAGTTAACGTAGTGTGATAGCGTAGAGCTACATCACACGTAGGCTCACTATTGGCCGACGCTGGCCATTTGTGTGATGTGTGTGACGTACAATAACAGAAGCTTACGCTATTAAACTAGTAACCTGACTCGCACTGTGACGCTGTGCGGAGAAACAGAGCTGAGGCTGGGTCCAAACGCAGTGTAGCTTTATTAAACAAACTTAAAACAAGACACTAGAAGCAAGACTCTAAAGACGTGAAAGCACCAACGTAACACACATAAATTCAACAACCAACAAAGACAGGGCAGAAACACAGGGCTTAAATAATCAATGACAAACGAGCTAGACAAGATAACAAGGGGGCGTGAGAAATGAGAAACACCTGGGATAAATAATAGACGGGCAATAACTAATAACGAAAACACACACAATCACTTCGTGACACGCACAGAGGGAGAAGTAAATGAATAGTTGAAATAAAGTCGTTATTTTTGTTGTTTTTTGCACTCAAAAAGTGTTTTCTTCGCTTGATAAACTTAAGATTGAGCCACTGTAGTCATTTGGACTATTTTAATGATGTCTTTAATAACTTTTCGAGGCCAGCAAGTTTCAATCCCTCAAGAAGCCTATGGACTAGTATGCAGGAGTGATCCACCTCTCGGATTTAATCTAAAATATCTTAATTTGTGTTCCGAAGATAAACGAAGGTCTTACGGGGTTGGAAGACCATGAGGGTGAGTAAATACTGACAGAATTTTCATTTTTGGGTGAACTGAACTAACCCTTGAAGATCCTATTGGAATTGCTCCATTTATTGATGTTTAATACTCATGAGTTGTGGGATGGTTATCCAATTAGTTACCATGTGGGTGGAGCTACTTGGCAACAGCAAAATGTGTCCGTCATTGGTGTTGTGGTTGGTTAGGACTGAGATACACATGCAAACTTATATTGTGTTCCATGTTGCATCATTTTGCCTGCTTTAAATATCAAACTCCCATTTTTTTTTTATCAGTTCCCAAAGTAAAAAGCAAGTCCTGCCCTCTCGAAGAGCCCATTTCACTCTGACGATAGAAGTAAAATGGACTGCAAACACTGTTTTATGTTAATTTAGCATGATATGCCAGGGAAGTCAAACACAGCTTTTGTTTTGAGACCTTTATATGAAAGTAGATTCAAAACCATTACTTGAAGAGTCTCTCAGAAGGTCCTCACACACAAAAATCAATGATAAACAATTGAATTGTTTTTGTTCATGAACAGAAGTGTGTATTAAGCACGTACACCACCGCATGCACTTTACTTTGCGCGGTTAGCGATGGGATCATCCAGTGTGTGTGTATCCATGCATGTAGCCTAATTCACCCCTTATTCTTTCCTCACTTCTTCTTTCATACCCGCTGGTAATGTGAGAAAAACGACAGCTTGGGGTCTGATAAAATTGACCTTGATGTTAATGAGGTTCCTTCGGATAGAGTGCGGTCTCTAACACGCGCACACACATGCGCACACGCGCTGCTGACATCATTGCCCTGTCAACGCCACCCCACTTACCTCTGTCAGTCTCGAGAACACGTCGCAGCCCACACTTGTCACACTCATTAGTCCAAGCGAAGAGATTTACAACCCCCTTGATGTATCCCACAATCCCCAGCTCACATCTGCTCCATTTGATCTGTCAGTATAAGCCTCTCTCCGACATACTTTTTCCATGGCTGTTCAAGGCACACTTGAGAAAACATCATCTGAAAACAAATTCACTGTCATCTATAGACCGCGGGTCAAATATCATCAGACGCTCTTGGCCGCTTTAATTCAAGATGGTTTCCAATAGAACTGTCATCCAGCATTGCCGTTCAAAAGAGATTATTCTTGTGTTTGAGGTTATAGAGAATCATGTCATCATTTAGAGTTTCTTGCAAGTAGCAGCGTCATCTGGGTTTTGTCTGTTAGGAACAGAGTTGGGCAAGCTAGTGGAGAAAATGCAGCTAGCTCAGATCCCAAACATTGAAACTAATGCGGCGTCCCAATTAGCCTACTTATACTATGCCCTAAAAACGTACGTACCGTTTTTGTGAGGAGTATACAGCTTTGGGACGTACAACTTCCTCTTTAACGGACATCTTTGTCACTTAATTATGTGCATCCTGTCACCGTAAAAACTGCTCTGTCAATCATCTTGTCACAGTTAAACTCCTCCACATTCAATTAAATTTAATTTCCTACCATATCAGAGAGAGAAATGTAGTGGCATGCTAATCTGCCAGTCTCTCATCATGTGTTTGCATAATGAGGCATTTAAAAGTTAATGACCAAACATGTCTTTGTAAAAAGTTCACAATGCTATTGCAGATGCAATATAATGTGGATAACATTGAATAAATATCTTCAGCAACTGATTATTACTCACTCAAACCCCTTTATCTAAACCTCTCTACTGGTCTCACACATCCTCCATGTTTGCAGTTTTTTAACACGTTTTACTTGTGTTTGTAGTTGTAATCTACGGAAGTGTATTGATTGGTAAATGCAAGTGCTACTTCACTCAATAAAATAGCTTTGTTACTTTAAAAAGCTACATGATTTGTAGTACATTTTCTACCGATTCACTATTAAAAACTGTAGTTCAGCTAATAACTGAGCTACTCATAGCAATTGCCAGTGATGATATGGGTAAGTTTTGGGATAAGTATTGTACAATATGTCTGTCAAACCTTTTGAGTTCCACTTACAACTCGGAGGATAAGAACATTGTGATGTCAAAGGATGTTCATTGAAAGCCTTAGAGATGGAATCATTCAGATGTGCTGTCTATCTATTCTCTCAGTTGTAAACTTAAGCTCAGTGATGTAGATATGTGTGTTTTTTTATTTATTTTATTGTCTCTCTCTGGTTTCTGGTTTTGACTATTAGTTTGCTATTTGCAAAGAATTTCAATCTGTCAAGAATATTTCCGGCTATGTTAATATGCAGTGACAGTTAAGCCAGACGGTTTGTAGGTTGCTTTTCCACAAAAGTGGAAACTTGGTGGAAGCAAGTGTAAAAAGTGATATTTAATTATGGTTTTATATATATACAGCACATGTTTTGGGGAGAAATGTGCTTAATTCTCATTAAAAAGGCCCCTATGTGCAGAAAATAGAATAGGCTTCTAATGGGCTTAATTTTATGAATTAAATAATTTCTTTTCATTTTGGGCGTGAAATGTGAAAAAATACAAACCTCAAGCATCTGTTGTGGATCACTACACCTTCATGCTCAAACCATTACAGATCAAATATGTCATGGTCTAGACAGAGTTAGAGTAACATAAATAACTGAACTTCCATGTCTGACATTTTGTCTCCTGACCTCAACATCCAAGATGGCTTCAGAAGTAGCCTAGAGCATCAGTGCACCCAGAGAGCATTACCTGTAATTTTCAGGACAGAACAAGTCAAGTGTGTAAAGTTCAACAGAAACATCATAGAAAATGAACCTGGCCGATGACATTTTAATCAGAACGGTCCTGCCATGTAAAAATAGCATTGTTGACAGAGCTGTGTAATTTATTTCTTGTGCTGTTTGTATTGCTCTACAACATTTGCCGAGCTGCTCATTGTTACACAGTTGACAAATGAACATTTTCTTGTTCAGCTGAAGGTCAAGAGATGCAGATTTGGGGAAAGTTACTGTAAGCCAAACTGGCTGACGTCGCGTCATCCTATGAAACATCCTTTATGGACTATTTTAAGTTCAAAATGCAAAGTAAAATGTTTATTAACATAATAAAAGTATTGATAATATGTTATTTCTATGTGTTATTTTGATAGAACGGCTCAGATAATCATGAGTTAGATAATCATGAGTTAGTATAACTTATGAAGAACTAAACCATTAATTAATGATTACTGCATCAGCAACTAATAAAGATTCTATATTATTAATAGATTAAGTAATACATGAATTGCTAGTAATTCAATGTCTCATTATTTATTAATTCCTTAATAACATATTTTATTAACTAATAGTGTAAATTAATGTGTTAATTACCATAATTAGTCATAAACTATGCACTTCAACTTCCAGTTGTCTGATTTAATTAATCATTAGCTAATGATTTGCAAAGGTATCATTATGTTATGACTTTACTTGTTGGGGCACATCATTATTAACTAGTCATTTAGTAATTGTAGTAATTTGCACATGAATTTGCACTACCAATGAAGTAATTAATCATGTATTAATGCATATAAGTGTACCTGTCATATTAACTGGAAGTTGAAATACAAGGCTTTGGCTCATTCTGGTTATTAACATATTAATTAACACTATTAGTTAAAAAAATGAGTTACATTTTTTTATTACATATTTAATTAATAACAATTCATGTATGAACTAATACATTAACCTTACAGACTCTTAATTAGTTCCTAATGTGGTAATCATTAATGAATAGCTTGAATAATCATTAGTTACACATTAATTCAGGATTATCTGTGCATTAGTGCACCTGTATTGTAAAGTGTTACCAGTTTTTTATTTATTTATTTTTTTAACTGCGTGTAACGCATTCTCATCGTAGGGCGTCATATAGCGACGCATTTGACGTTTCGTCTAAATCCAACGCACATGGCACCCTTTAGCGTCAATATAACACGCACAGAGCTTTGCTTGGTTATGGGTAGGTTTAGTTCTTGGGTATGGTTAGGGTTAGACCACTAGGATGCGCCTTCTGACCCATATTTGACGCAAAAGGGTGCCATGTGTGATGGATGTAGACAAAATGTCAAAAATGTCAGTGTATGACGCCTTGGGATGAGACCAAGCTGGCGCCACAGCTCTTTCCAATACAACATTATGATGCAAATTCACTGAACTGCCTAATTTGCTATGCTGCATACCTTCATTTTAGTTTAACCAGGTGTAAATATGCAAAAAAAAAAATAGTGCTGCACTATATTCAAAGTTGGAAAAAAAACAAAAGACACACATCCTTTCTATGCAAATTACACTTATTATACATTTAAGTGTGCCTTGTTCACAAACCCAAAGCTTTGTGCCAAAGCAGATGCAAAATAGTATTTAAAACGTGTTTTTTGTCTGTAGACATACAGATAGACAGACAGACAGATAGATAGATAGTCTTTTTCAGTTGGACAGTCAGTACAGATGACACTGTAGACATCAGGCCTCTTGCCCATTTTTTGGCCTGTGCTTCCAACATCAATCATTAGCTCTCAAAGGGAGTCGTACGCTTGCACTTTCCATCCGTCACTCTCTCCCTTATGCCCGTACCGCTCAGGACGTTTTAATGCACTCTCAAAGTCAGACATTTCAAACGTTGGCAACGGGAGCCTGACAGAAGGAGAAGAGAAAGGGAAGAGGGTATATCGGACGATAGATTATGCATAAAATGGTCATACTTCCATTCGCACATGCAATCTCGGTGGGCTGGTGTTGACATTTTGACGAGGGAGGGATTTGCTTAGCGGCGTCTGTCCGTGTATGCATGCAAAAATACACAAGGAGGGGAAAAGTAAAATACCAAAGGGGTGAGAAATAGAGTTTGAAATAAGAACGGAAAGAGAGTGCGTGTGTAGAGTGACCATTTTTCTACTGTCCTTGTCACAGATGCACTTGTAGATGCTGAGATAAAGCTTTCAAAGTGACAGCTCAGATGCACTCTGCAGTGGTAAAGGGCAGACTGCTGAAAAGCACAATACATTTGAAAAGATGTTTTCCATCTGGCGGTGTAAGACAGCCCTTCGACTTTAATTTAACTGCCTGAGGGAATTCTAGCATGGATGATAACGCATCTGTATGCTTGTGGTGGGCTGACGTTAAAATCTCGAGAATTGAGGATTTTAGTGTGGCAAAGTGTGCAAATGTCCTGAAGGGTGATTGGTATCTTACTAACTACGCTGTTGATGGTCTGATACAAAGATAATGACACATGATTGCAATATAAAACCCCATCAGCTAGAATAGGGCGTTGTGCTGAGAGCAAAATGTTTTAATGAACTTTAAGATTAAAAATGTGTAGTTTTGGCCTTTTGCTGCTTTTGTTGATATGGAAATATAAAAGGAAATGACAGAGGATTGGGATGAGGAAATCTTCACATTAGTGCACAAGTTGTGTTGTGTCACTGTTTGTTTCTTCTCTCAGCTTTTTTTGGCATGAGGTGAAGAAAATAGACAGATTTTACCCCAAATTTTAATAAATAAATAACATACTGTAATACATACATTATGTAATAAAAATATGCATCTATATATATATAGAGAGAGAGATGCTAATATGTGCTAGAAAATAGCTATACAGTCTATCAATTTAATTAAGTGTCTAAAATGAAATATAAATGGATGAATATACAGTATATAAAAATACCTGAATCATGTCAGGAAGCCTTTAATAATTCACGTCGAGACTACTTAAATTGGGTCACTTAAAATGAATTCCATGATGTTGAAGTTACATGAACAAATTATGTTTGTTTAACGTAATCCAGTTATGTGGAACCTGTTGACGAAAAAAAATGTATTAATTAAAAAAAACATATCTTTTTTTTTTTTTTTTTTGAGTGTACACGGTATACATCATTTATTAAATTTTATCCATTTATTTTTAGACACATTTTTATTGCATGTACTGTATACGTACGTCAATTTTCACTTGTAATCTTAAACATTAGCAAATCTTAAAATTAATAATATGCATGAAACTGAATATTAATATCGATTTCATATGAATATTCTGGTCCATTTTGTTGCATATACAGGAAAAGACCTTTCTTAACGCCGAGCTGTTTTAGTCCAGTTAGCATCTGAAAGTTAGTCCCGGCTGTCCTATTTGTTTCTGCTGATCCTTCTTTTTGTAATCAGTGGATACTTCCAGACACGGATCTGACAGTTAATATCGCTTGCTCCTCACCTCTCGGCTGATGGGAATACATTTTTTTGTATTCAATTACAGCAAATGACTTGAGCGGATCGATGCCTGCTCCCTGTTGAAAAGAGCATTCTTTACGGACTACATGTTCATACTACACACCAGGCATCTGAATGACTCCAGCCGCAGCGCAGTATTTGTGTGGTCTCCTCTCTCGGGGGCGAAGATTACAGCTTGTATCATTTTTACGTGAAACATTTTGATGAGAGGGCAATGGATCAATAGGCTTTGGGTTGCCTAAACAGATCGAAATGGACTAAATGTTCCCATTTGTATCCTGCAGACAATGGCTCTGCATCCAGCTTGGAAGAGCAAAGCATTGATCCAATAAAGAAAAGTCCAAATTTTATTTCATTCACGTGAAGGATCTGTAATTTTGAGCCGCGATCGTTTGTAGGTTCTGAAGCGAAATGGTGGAGGTCAACTTAAGTCAGGCAGACAAATTGTGCTATTATCAGCCGAAGAGGACAAAGGTTGAGAATTCAATCAAGACCTTTTGAAAGTAATGGTGCCATATGTAGTCAAAATTGTACTACATATGGTGTACCCTATGAGATCATTAGAGCTGGCCTATATGATGCACGTAGAGCGACATAGAAATGGCTCAAACAGTGGAGATACGCTGTTTTTACTATTTGCTTGGCTATCAGTGATGCTTTACTTACTGTACTATCATATGAAATCAATAGGTTTCCAAGACACAAATTCATCCATCTTCCATTGGTCAGACAAATACACTTACATTTACACATTTTAAGGGGAAAAAAAACAATGACATTTCACACACTTGCATCAATACATTTTGTCAGACTATGATTTAAATATTTGTTTCGATTTAGACTGTATGTTTGCTCTCTCTCTCTATGGTTTCTTTGTGCTCTATGGAGTGATTGAAACGCTGCCCTGTAGATTCTCCTGTTTTGTGAGGCCTGTCCGCGCTCTAAGCCATCTTGAAGTTCCCGACACCACAGGAATGTAAAACAGCTCCTCCTGTCAGTGAGGTGTGTGTGTTTGTAGGCTGGATACGGTGGTGGCATTGATGGAGCGAGTCTTGTGTGTGTGTTTGTGTGCGTTTCACAGCCGCCCTGACTGCACTGTCTTGCCTCGTAGAGAAAATGGCAATTCTTGCACTCACACTGCACCACTTTTCTTCATTTGACTCTGATTAGCTTTGATAATGTATCTGTGCCATTACCCAGCTAATAAAAGAGGGGAGGGCGGCCAAGGGGACGGGGGTAATGGGGTCTGAGCTCCGTGACTTGAGAAAACACACCGACGAGCTCTCCCAAGGAGCGGTTGAATCACAAGTGACGCATGCGGGGAGCCTTGCCTCAGTTTGGCTAAATGTAACAATCCTTTAGTCACTGTTACTGACCTGGACAGCTCACAGCGGGTTCTGCGGAGCCATGGCAAGAGAGCTGGACCATCTCGATGGGAATGTATATCAAGGCTGATGGGGGACTGGGGTTTAAGCCTTGAATTTTCCCTACAGGACTGAGTGAATTCATAATGTCGAGCCTGAAATGTCTTTGGCTTTCTTCTTCAACAAATGGTGTTGTCAAACATAAAGTCCGTGCTGTTTCAATTTGCTTTTCACATACTGGCTTTTGGTGCACTAACAGTAGTAATGAAGAGAATGTGATAGAAGTCAAAATTTGTAGTGTTCTGCCGAGTAGTGGATTTATTTCTGATGTGAAGCCATTTCCCACTTCTTATTTTCTAATGTCACTAAAAGAAATCAACCCTTGTAAACTGTTTGATTTCTGTGCACACCCTTTATGGGCCGAGTCAAATTGACCCTGATTGGATTCAATACAATTCCTTAAAAACCACACTATGAAAAACAACAAAGATTTAGATACAAACTGTAAACTTTTAATACGATTCATGAAAATTTAAAAAATACCATTTTTTAAAACCGTTTTATTTTGACAAAATTTGAAAATAAACAGTGTATTCCCAGATAGCAAACTGACATTGAATCAACGTGGAAATATGACATCGAAACAAACGTTGATCTGACATTGTTTTGCTCATCGAATTAACGTTGAACCAACGTCAGACGCGCCATTCTTTCAAAACTAGCGGAAAATCAACTTGAAATCAACGCGTTGTTTCAACGTTATGAAAGCAAACCAATTTTCGATTTTCATTTAGCTTTGAAGAATGCCGCGTCTGACGTTGGTTCAACGTTAATTCGATGAGCAAAATCAACGTTGTTTCAATGTCACGAGAGATGTCGTTTCCACGTTGATTCAATGTCAGTTTGCTGTCTGGGTTGACTTTTATGCATACCAGTATATTTTTTTACGTTTTAATTTTTTTTTTTTTACATTTTATGCTTTGAACATCATAACTGAACAATTAAATTTAGATGTATAATGTTAACATTTTAATGTATAAAGATGTATAAAGTTAACTTTGCCTAGTTTCCTAAGAAAAAGTTCCCAATCGTTTCCCTAGTTTCATTCATTTTCTGTATCTTCAACAACATTTTCCTCAATCTCTGAACCATCTTCATCTGCATCAGTATCACAGTCAAAAATCTGTGAATTTCATCAGTAATTTGCAAATAATTTGATAAATTTGATAAATTAAACACTGTGATTTTAGCTTTTTTAAGTGTGTTTGGTTAGACCACGTTTAGATACACTTGCACGTTAGAACTGGAGTTGAAGTTCCCTTCCTCACTTTCATAAAATAAATGTTTTTATTATGTGTCTGTACAGTTAATTTTGAATGGCCTATGAGGGTCAAATTGACGCATAAACACCACAAAGTATTTTTGTATATGTCAAAACACAGATATCATGTTCAAACTTTGGATGCATGTTCATGATGATAGATGAAAAAAAAATTATTTCAGGTAGCTTGGAAAAAATAAATGATAGCTAATTTTTACCATCTGTGGCTGACAAAATATTTTTCAGTATTGAAATAAGTGTGTAAAAGCTCATTTTTTAGCTTCATACGGTTGTAAAAATACAAAATAACAAAATATAACCAAAGAAAAATGTTATTATTTTTGGGTCGGCACAGTTGCTTTAGAGCTTTAAAATATGTGGGTCGAAATTGACCCGCGAGCATCACGAACGTAACAGTAATTTTGTTTGTATATGTCAAAACACATCAGCATGTTGAAAATTTGTATGCATGTCCATCATGATAATTGAGGAAAAAGTCACAAAATATCAAGAAAAAAAAAAACAAAACCAGTATTTCCAACAACTAGAAAATGTAAACGGGTCAAATTGACCCGCAACATAAGACAAGGGTTAAAATACAAAAAAGCCATGAAGCATTATAAATAGCTCCTGGGTTTGGAGTTGTAGCTTAGTGGTTAGCACCACTGTTGGTAAAGCTACTTTGAAACCATGGCTGCGTCCGAAAACTGAAAAAGTCCGACTTCCTTCCAAGGGATGCATTCCAAGATAGGAAGGCATCAAGGCACGTAGCTTCACTTCCTGTCTCCTGGGATAACTTAATCTGATACATTTTTTGATGGCAGCATAGATGGATATTTTGATAGATGTTTGATAGATGTACCTATGCCTTTGATATCCCACCATCCTGTGTGTTCCATTTTGCCTTGAAAGTCACTTTTGATGTAATTTCTGGCAAGATATTACTATTGTAGTAATTAAAAATTTGCTTAGTTATCACCAAAGCTGTCTCTATTTTGCTGTAGATCATTAAACCGTTACGCTCCCTCAGAAGCCTTTCCAAATTCAGTTTCGTGAGGTGTCTTCGTGCGGAAACTCTGCCGGCAAAGTTGTAAATATTAATGAACAGCAGCATATTATATAATTATTATAATAACAAATACTATAATATGTATATGAAATTCTTGAAATGAGAAAAATGGTATTCGGGCAATTACTACAATTTGGAAAAAAGGTAGCTTGTTAAAAGCAACTAAGCTCTGTCACACCAACACCAACTCTTTTCTTCTAAAGAAAAGTGGTTAAAAAAAGCCCAAATATATTGCAGTTTGGCTTTGTAGTGTCTTCAAAGACTCCCCATATCATTTCCGAGGACAACAGTAAAAAAAAGTCTATTTGTCCCATGATATGGCCACAGGAAGTGATGTGAAGCGTGTTACTACTTTTCTTCAGTCCTCCTCTCCTTCTCATTTCTTCTTTCTTTGTGTTAATCCCTGAGTGTGGCAGGCGGGCGAGCAGCAGGCTAAAACCAAGACTCTAAATGAGGCACAGAGAGAGTCAGAAGGGCCGCTGACAGCTTTATAAATGGTTTTTCCACTTGATATATGTTCACCCTACTCTGGTCCAATTTCGTTTAACCATTGTTTTCTTACTGTTGCTTCAGCCCATTTCAACAATTGTTGCTTTTTGTCTGCGCAAACACTTATTTTGCATAAAGCCACAGTAGCCTCGCAGAAATTAGAGAGCAGGGTAGTTTATGGACGTTTTGATACCAACATATTCATTTGACTAATTTACCCCAAGAATTAGGGGCATATTAGGATAATATTTAAGTTTTTTGCTTTAAAAATTGCCTTTCCAAAATGTAAAATGCACCCTTTCAAAAGAAAGACTGAAATGTTACGAACCACTGAGAGACAAGCCATTACTAAATGTCACCGAGCACCATGAGAAGAAATCCAAAAGTGGAGGTTATTGTATCCACCCAAGCAAGTTGTAGAACTCTAGCATGAAGCTGAAATGTGTGGAGTGTCTCCGTCCCACTAATTCCTCTCTTTAATTAAAGCAGGCAAAGGCGAGGACTCTCACAGCCGTCTGATCTCTGAAGTGTTTTTGTGTCGGCACCAATTACACCTTCCTTCTCAACGCTACATGAATGGCGTTTTGATTGGAGGGTAAGCCCCAGTTTTTCAAATGGCCATTCTTAGATGCCTTTGCCATTTGTAGAAGGCACAGTGCATTTCTTTTCCCCTTTCATTCCCATCAGAGAAAAGATGACATTGAGTGACTGGCCCAATCTGTTCCCTCATGTGAAACATAGAGAGTGCCATGTCTTTTCTTTCCCCCCCCCCCCTTTATTTTGAAGTCTGTTCTCGTTTCAATTTTGTCCCCCCAACACCCACGCTCGAAATCCACTGCAATGCGTTAGCCAATATGTGTTAGTTGTCTCAGGTTCTTGTGCCTCGGCATGCCTTTGACAATTGCAAATGTAAAGTTCACAACTGACTGCCTTTGCATCTGCTCCTCGAAGGCCGTGCCTGCTTGACGCCGGGAAGGCCATGAGAATTGAAATTCCTCGGATGTACTGCAAGAACCTCAATTCTTGTGTGAGGGTGTGAGGGAGTGAGGGAGTGAGGAAGGGAGGGAGGGAAAGGAAAGATCAATTGCAATAAAACCTCACCTCAAAAAAGGTGCCGTCGTAGACCATCTTGGGAATCCCAAAGTGACGCGACGCCCCAACCAGAGGACGGTGAGTGGGGCCGTCATCTGCGGGTTATAAATACTTTCACCTCAACAGTCAATAATGACATCTCGTAGGCCCCCAGAGCTGTCGCTGTCAGTCAGTAAGACACGCTGAGAAAACAATAAATCATTTTAGGTGAAGTTGTCACATAACATGGCTATATATAGCCACATTTTAAGTGAGAAGTAATATGACCATGCATTTATTATTTCTTGACAATGTCTTTTAACACAAAAAAATGTCCATTTGAAAGGCCAATTATTAGACAAGCAAACATGAGTTTATGAAGGTGCAGAGGCAGACAAGCAGCACATTGTCCAATGACTTTGAGTACAGCCTGCACCATCATGTTGGGAAGATAAGGAGAGCTTATGGGCTTTAAAACAATGAGACGTGAAGCCAGTCATCACTAATGGTTAGACAGCCAAATCAATGCGCAGAAGCTCTTATTGAATACAGTACAATACTGTGACGTTTGTTGCAGCAAAATTGTTTGGCTGCACACTATCTTTAGTTCAGCTGCAATGATGGAGCACCATTAATCTGTTTTTTTTTTGTGCCTCTCCTCTTCTCTCGTTCCCTCTCTCTCTCTCTCTCTCGCCATCTTCTTCTTATCCTCCTTATCTTGGTGACTGTGCAACAACTAATCCCGAGGGATTTGAACCTAATGAATCTCATTGATTTGTTCTAGAGGGATGAGGAACAAGACGGAATGGGGTGTTTTGACAAAAAATTAGATTCGCCCTCAAGTGTCGTTTGGGCATGGTAAGCTTAAGAGGTGAGAGAGAAATTTGGACTTGAGGTTTATAATTAGATTTTCTTCTCGTGAACTCTTTGCTAAGTCTTTTTGCTGCTATTTTGTAACCCCAATGCTCACCTTCTTTTTGCAAAACTGCAATATCCTTTTGGTTTCCTCCTTTTGCTTTCCTCTTTTTGGTAGGTGTGGGCTGCATGGAAATCCATTTCAAGTAAATCAATCGAGTCAAACCCTGGAGACGCCGGGCACCTTTTTTTTTTTTTTGCTTTACACCAGTCGATTAATTGATTACTTCAGGGGGCATTTTGACTATATATATATATATATATATATATATATATGAAGAGTTCAGATGCAAAAGCCTCTAAGTGCCATTTGAAATTTTCTTCTAAAATTATCGTTTTTATCAAGCTTGTATATTTAAGTTCAGTAATTTCACTTAAATGGCAATGAAGATTACATATTAATTGTCATTTAAGTGAAATTACTGAACTTAAATTTACAAGCTTGATAAAAATGGTAATTTTAGAAGAAAATTTCAAATGGCATTTAGAGGCTTTTGCATCTGAACTCTTCATATATATATATATATATATATATATTTATATATAACTGGTCCAACTCAACCTGCTCCGAGCGGGATTCAAACAGGCTCTCCAGTGTGGGAGGCAGGCACGCTAACAAGGACGCTAAACACCATTGCCGCTAACGTCAGTTTGATAGCTAGGCCAGAGGTGTGAGATTTACACACACAGCTCTTACTGGCCTATGTCCGTTACACTCAACCTAAACCTCACTCCCATCCAGGTCACAGTCCAAGCGGGGTCTCCTGCGTTAACACACCTCTTGAGATCATGGGAGTGAGATTTACATGCAGATCTACATATATATTACAGATATCTCAGATATCATTTAAGAAAAAACAACACATTACATTCTGACTGAGTTAATCCATCTTTGTGGCAAAGTTGTGTATTTAATGAATTCTTCAATTCCCACTCCATTGGTAGCAGATTGTTAGGGCTCCTCCTTTTAATTAGCTTCCCTCTAGCACCAGGGCACAATGTTTCAATTAGACACTTAATGAAATTCAATGATCATAAAATACAATTACCACCATGGTGCAACTCTTCACTGAAACCAATTACAGTAGTGGTAACAAGCGAGAAGTTCTTTCATCATGGACGAGAAGCAGACAGGAAGAAAAACGTCTGGGAATGTGCACTTCTCTTCTCCCGCTAGCAGTGTTAGCACTGGCGTAGGCAGGGTAAAATGGTGGAAGGCCCGGCGTGGTACTTGACCCTCTTGAGACAAGCAATTATGGGTTAATTGCCAGTTGGTGAGGTGATAACTACATGTGTGCATTTATATGTGTGTGTTTTCCCCACAGAACACATCCACTCATTTATCTTGAGAAGTGATTATTTCACTCATCATTAGGTCTTAAAAACTTAAAGGTGAAGTGTGTAGTTTCTAATCCCCTAGTTCCACCTTAAAACTCTCTCCATCTGCCATTGGTCAGGCTATATGGATAGCCTCTCCCCAAACTCACACCTTTGGTGTTTTAACTGCACTCTTAAAAGTAAAGATCTCAAAAGAGGCATTTTAGTAGCAATATAATAAAAATATTTTTTGTCCCCTAAATAACCTTTCAGTGAACAGTTAAAATATGTAAATAATTGTTTTTCTTTATGTGAAAAATATTTCCCACTATAAAGAATCCAATGTGTGCAATGGAAATGTTCCATGGATGTTAAAGGTTGTCCATGGAACCATCAATGCCATTATGGAACCTATGGAAAGGAGAAAGTATTTAAACATTATAAAATGTACACACTTCTTCAGCTTTAAGTAGTCAAAAACCTGACAGATGCTAAAAGGAACTGTTATCGAGTCAAATTATTGTTCTAGTTTATGACAAAGACAAATGAATTCTGTCAAGGCAAATTTTAAAAAAGAGACTTTTATATATTACAAATTGCAAATGCGCATTAGAGGACTTTGTAGAACCTGTAGAGTAGTGTGGCACTCTATCAATTCGACAGTAATATCAAATGTCAAATGCAAATGATGAAATGTTATTCATGCCTTGAAAAGTTTTAGGTGTGGGAGTCAAAAACTTCTGAGCGTCAATGCCTGCAGCCATTTAAGGGACGATCGAATCACTCACCAGCAACGCTTGGCATGTGCAGGGATTTCAGTCCGACGCAAAGCGACCGCTGCGGAAAATTGGCCAGTGACCCCCGAGACAGGTCAGTCCCAATTCACAGATGGCAAATTGCGTGGAAGGCATTGATTAATGGGAGAGACACAACTCGTTATAGTCGGCGGTGTCATCCTCGCTCTCTGAGTAGCCCGGGCTCGCACCCTCTCATTCCCCTCCCTCGCCTTTCATCAAGCAAGTGGATGAAATAACAATCTAACAATTGATCTCACCCCCTGTAATTAATGGCCTTTTTCGCTGGTGGAATTTGCAGAAGAGAATAAACAGCAAAGTAACTGAGACCCGGCAAATGGAAATAGGAGATACTTGTGTTAATTTGCCATTTAGCATATGAGGTACTTTCAGTTGATTGTCACTCAAAGGTAATTGGGGTTCTATGTTTTTCCAACACAGTCTCATGAAAGTGCATATCTATACCACAAATGTCATTTCTCGTGCCATATATTCGGCAACAATGTTTTTTTTTTTGTTTTTGTTTTTTGAGTGCATATGCTTAGCACTGAAAACCCCTTGCACGCCATATAGTGTGTATCATATGCACGCGAAAACTGCGTATCACATTTATTTTTGCCATATAAATGGTACGAGAAATAACATTCGTTGTAAAGATTCACACTTTCATGAGATCGGGCTGAAGCACAGCGAGATGACTCTAATATTAAAAGGACACGGTTTTGTTTGTACGAATACGTTGGAGGTATCAGAAAGAGTCTAGACATCTGTTTAAGAGTGTCTATCTCCGGCAATATATTAAAAGTTGGATATATACAGTAGTAGGCTACATCTAACTTCACCCACAGTACAGTCATGTAAAGCAAATCGTGACTGCATTATTGTTTGTAGCATCACATCACAAATTTAAACTGTATATTATCACAGAAGTCTGATATAGAAGTATATACAACTTTATCTGCATGCATACAGGCGTCATATACTGACGCTTTTGCCAATGCGTATACATCTAACGCACATGGCACCCTTTAACACGCTTCGGTTATGGGTAGGTTCAGGTCTGCGGTAGGGTTAGGGTTAGACCACTAGGAGGCGCCTTCTGGCCCAAACATATCTGCGTCTCATATTGACGCTAAAGGGTGCCATGTGGATGTACGCATGAATTGAGTTTACTGCATTGTTTTTAGTTCTATGACAACATGTTAACTATAAAAAAAATACACTGTTCTGAAAAAAAAACAATTTTTTTTTTTTTTTGTAAACTTGGCTATCACTGTTTTTAAAGATCATATTGTCATCTATGCTCTTTTACAGAAGACTGAATTGACTGAATTTAATTAAACAAAAGGCATTTTACATTTAGAACGTATTTAGAATTTTGTGTAAATGTATTGGATTAATACCTATTGTTTTTCCCGAGTGACTTCCGGAAACGAACGTAAACAAACAATGGATAAAGCGGCGGTGAGCGTTGAATTGGCTCTCCAGTGTTCAGAAAAAAGTAAAAAAAGAAAGAAAACCGACAATGGATACGTTCGTGGATTGCTCGAAGAGGACAGTATGGGTTGTCAATCCTCCAAAGAGAACTTGTATTGTTTTCTTACTTATTTTTACTGAACGTTAAAACCATCATTTCTCTTTCGTTTCCCCATTTTTGAAAGTTGTGTACGGAAAAGCTTCTGTGCTCCTATTGGTCAACCTCATACATGTGACGGAACCATCGTGGACGACCGTTTAAAAAATTAAACATGCTAGTCTTTTTACCGTGATGTCGTGAAGCATCGCAGACGCGATGTAGGTTGTTGCCCACTATGACACACTATACGAGATGATACGATCGAATCTTGCGTCCCGACGCCCGTTGTCGTTTACGAATCCCTACGACTCCCTACGTCAAACGGATCGTGCCAAAATCGGGCTAAAATCGTGTAATCTGAACCAGGCATTACTGTGTCAGAATTGTAGGAATACTCAAAGAAACAGTGGAATGATTTGATAGCAAGTTTGTTTTATTTATAGTTGTCGCACATTAAAGGGTTAGTTCACCCAAAAATGAAAATTCTGTCAGTATTTACTCACCCTCATGTTGTTTCAACCCCGTAAGACCTTCGTTCATCTTCGGAAAACAAATTAAGATATTTAAGATATTAAGATCGCTCCTGCATACAGTCCATAGGCTTCTTGAGGTACTGGCTCTTGCTGTCCCCGAAAAGTCATTAAAGACATCGTTAAAATAGTCCAAGTGACTACAGGGGCTCAATCTTAAGTTTATCAAACGACGAGAACACTTTTGTGCGCAAAAAAACAACAAAAATAACGACTTTATTTCAACTATTCACTTCCTTCTCCATGAGCCTGTAAGTCAGTTAACGTAGTGTGATTGCGTAGAGCTACGTCACACGTAGGCTCACTATTGGCCGACGCTGGTCATGTGTGTGTGATGCGTGTGACGTACAATAACAGAAGCTTACGCTATTAAACTAGTAACCTGACTCGCGCAGAGGGAGAAATAAACGAATAGTTGAAATAAAGTCGTTATTTTTGTTGTTTTTTTGCGCACAAAAGTGTTCTCGTCGTTTGATAAACTTAAGATTGAGCCCCTCTAGTCACTTGGACTATTTTAACGATGTCTTTAATGACTTTTCGATGACAGCAAGAGCCAGTCCCTCAAGAAGCCTATGGGCTGTATGCAGGAGCGATCTTAATATCTTAAATGTCTTAATTTGTGTTCCGAAGATGAACGAAGGTCTTACGGGGTTGGAACAACATGAGGGTGAGTAAGTACTGACAGAATTTTCATTTTTGGGTGAACCAACCCTTTAAGCTGAGATCAATCCATCTTAAAGGGATACTCCCCTTTTTTTGGAAATAGGCTCATTTTACAACTTCCCCAGAGTTAAACAGTTGATTTTTACCGTTTTCGAATCCATTCAGCCGATTTTCTGGTAATTAGAAGAATATCAGTAACCAGACAGTTTCTGGTCTCATTGACTTCTATAGTATTTTTTTTCCTACTATGGAAGTCAACGAGACCAGAAACTGTCTGGTAACTGATATTCTTCTAAATATCAGAAAATCGGCTGAATGCATTTGAAAATGGTAAAACTCAACTGTTTAACTCTGGAGGAGTTGTAAATTGAGCCTATTTCCAAAAAAAAAAAGGTGGAGTATCCCTTTAACAGAAGAAATTACATATTTCACCTTAAAGTTTCAGTGCAGTTTCAGTGAAGTAGAGCATTAAAAAAATTAACAACTTTGTTATATTATGCGTAAAGTTTTAAAGTAGCATCCTAGTAGCAATGCTAGTAAAACAGAAACACTGCAGGGACACAGGTAATGGAAGTACGGATGAAAAGAGATTGATTCTTTATCCATGGACCAAACAAAAAGATCTTTCATCCACACGTTTGGGACTCATTCAATATTAATCATAATCCAAATCTCTCTCCAGTAACGTCTAGTGTCCCCTAGACAGTGTAATTTTCTACCTTTTAAAGTGCTTTTTTTTTTCAAACTGGCTGATGGAAAATTGCCCTGACTGACTCACAAAGGAGCAAAGGAGGGCAGCGATATTGGAGAAACATCACGTTTAGTCCAGAACTCTTTCTCATGTCGAGGCAGAAGATGACATATGGTTCTGACTCACTCACCTGCAAGAAGTCCTCTTCCATAGCTGTCTAGCAAGAGTGTCTCTTTAATAGTGACTTATGAACAAACATGATAAACTACAGCTCTATTTTTGCAGTTCTTTGGGAATCTGAAAAGCAGAAACAATTGTGAAGGGGGATTGTCATTATTTACTCTCTCTTATGTCATTCAAAAAAACACAAACCGATCTTATTCTGTCTTCCACAGAGAAATATCCACATACTCTACAGGTTTGGAACAAAGATGGCTTTGAATAATGACAGAAGTTTTTATTTTTGGAAGCAATTTTTTAAAGAGTGACCAAACAACTGGAACAAATGCAGATGAGGCGTTTGACATTGTCTCAAACTCCGTCACACTGTTTTCTCATTCTACAGATCTTCTTGAGCTGACAGCTCTGAATTTGAATATTTTGAGTGGGTATCTAATCCAGTGAAAGCAGCAAGAAAGAGCTTTGCTTGTTTTCACCTTCACCTCCATGTTTTATTAAGGATGGCGGAATTTGATTGACGCCGTACTACACCTTCACACATTTGCTCTGACAAAAAAAAATAAATGAAAAAAAATACAGCTGCTTTGCACTCATATCGCCTTCACAGATCTCTGTGACAATTCATACAAACTTTAAGCCTCTCCACTTTTTATGTTTAGGCTTACAAAAGATAAGTTTATGTATTTTGGGACAAATAATGTACAGAATCATGCTATTTACCATACAAATTCAGTTGAAACTGTTGTTAGGATTTTTTTGTTGACTTTTACTACAAGTTGCAATGTAACAGAGTAGCAACAGATCATTTATTATTGTGTATCTGAGGTCATTTTTGTAAAAGAAAAATAATGTAGGAAGGGCGGTAGACTTGGTTCTTTCAGTCGGTTGTTGATTGAATGGAGACAGGGAGTTGCAGTCGATTGTAAGAAAGGGGCGGGGTTTATGTGGATGAAATGATTGGATAAGTCAGTCACAAGTCACCAGAAGTCAAGTCGACCTTATTTATAAAGCGTTTGTTTTACAAAGCAGCTTTGAATGAATGCAGGAAAGATTGTTTGGCTGTACAGCAGCTCTAGAAGAAAGTCATTGTCCAGTTTAAAGGGATAGTTCACTTTGAAATTTAAATTTTGTAATGACATTTACGAGTCATTAAATCATGTTTAATTTGGACTTTTCTGTGCATGCTCTTTGAGGAGGACCCCATCATTTCAAAGTGAACTATCACTTTAAGTAAGTTCAGTGTGGATTAATTTCTGTTGAAAAAAAAAAATCATTAGTTATTCATTTCAGAAGATCAACTTGACATTGTAAATAATTATGAGGGCCAAAAAATATATTTTTGAATAAGATCAATATGCATTTAGAACATAGTTTAAAGACACTCCCTCTCTTTGAAAATCCGCACTCCAAATTCGTCGGCCAACCCGAACACGTGAAAAGGCAGATAATGCTTTCTGATTGGATAAAAAGGGAAGGACACTTCATGACTCCTTGTTGCTGAACCAAATTTTTATAAAAATTCAACATCAAAAATCACAGCTAGCATGAAACAGCATAAAAGCTCTCTTGCCTTCATCATACTGTATTCCCTGTTACAGCCCTCTGTAGTTAATTTTGACTCATTTAATGGCAGCATGAACACAAAACCCTGAACCAGAACCACAGTGAAGCTTGCTCCCCCATTGAACGGTCGTTTAAGCTGCAGTGAACTCTGCACCCAATGTGTTTAAAGCCTCATTATGATATTAGCAGAAAATGACTAACAATGACAAAACAGGACTAGTGTTCTTGGATTAATCGGAGCTGGCACATTATAGTACAAGCGGACAGGCTTCTCAGGGCTTGTGTAGCAGAGTTAGACGTCCTGCTGTGAAGGTGAAGTGTTAAGTCAACTGTAATCCACTTAAGATGGCTCAACATCATGAACTGCTCAACGCGCACAGAGCTTGTTATTGCCATTTCTCACGCTTAACTCCTGGAACCCTGACCTTTTGTTTATGATTGTTTTCATTGAAAAGGTTTCGTCACTTTCTTTTTGGTTAAATGACATTTCTAAAATATTATACTCAAACATTTGAACAGTTCTAGAAAACGCTCTGTTTGTGCAGCTTCAAATTCCTTTTTTTCTTTTTAGTTTTAGCAAAGCACTACCAACTAATCAAAACCCCCAGCAACCGCATAGCAACCAATCAGAACACCTTAGCTGCCACATAGTAGTTTTATAACCAGCTCACTTAAGATTGTATTAATTATTCGTAATCTACTCTTCTGCATACAAACACATTCATGCGTCGTGAGATATTTTAGCGGAGTGCTGAGTCATCTTCAATAAAACTTGCCTTAATGTGATGCTGGATGATGGCCAGATCTCCTACTCTGCTCAATATATCACACATGTATAACCACAACAAGACTGTGCGCATTACACCATCCATCCATCAGCGCAGACGAGAGCTGCCACTCCTTCTCTTCATCTTTGTCGGAGAGCTGAAGCGCCTGTAAATAATTTCTTTTATTTTGAAGATTTTTTTTTTCCTTTCACTTGCCAATTGTGTTATAGTTTTCTTCATAGGGGTCCTGAAATACAGCAAACTTGTCTTGGCATATCCCTGGTTTGGTTTTGTTTTAACAACTTTATTCACAGCAGGCCTGGTGTTTCTGACTCTACAAACTGTGATTCTTTGAGCAGACTGCTTCGATATGGAGGTAATGCATTAGCATGACACATCAACCATGAAGAGTTCAGGTTTTCACCTCACAGTTTGGGCCGTTGAATATTTTAAAGGTGTGATGATATTTAGATAGCTGCTCGTAAACATGAACCAGCCAACAAACAAAATCACTGTGGATAAAAAATATGTACCAGGGCATTTGCTGGAGAAACGGATTAGATCAGAAGATTAACAGATGAAAAAGATTGACAGCCAATCAGAATCCACCGACTTTAACGAGATCAAACATTTAAAGTGGCAGATGACGTAACTGCAGCACTTTTGAAATCGAAAATCGATTCCAATTTTTGTATCGGATACTTGTTATGAAATAAAACTTTGATTCCTCTAATCGATTCCTTTATGTGCGTTTTAATAAATCTTTAAACCATTCAAGCGCAATAAGACCCGCAAACAGTTTTCTGTGCTGCTTACACATCCAGAATGAAAATTCTGTCAGTATTTCCTATATTCTGTAAATATTTACAGCATTTACAAGTGACTACAGTGGCTCAATCTTAAGTTTATCAAACGACGAGAACACTTTTTGTTGCGATAAACAAACAAACAAAAATAACGACTTTTTCAACTATTCATTTCCTTCTGTCTGGGCGATCTGTTGTTGTACGTCACACGCATCACACACATGACTAGCATCGGTCAATAGTGAGCCTACATGTGACGTTTAACTGACTAGAGGCCCTAAGAGAAGGAAATTAATAGTTGAAATAAAGTCGTAATATAAATGTTTATTTTTGCGCACAAAAGGTATTCTCGTCGCTTGATAAACTTAAGATTGAGCCACTGTAGTCACTTGGACTATTTTAATGATGTCTTTAATAACTTTTCTAGGCCGTCAAGTTTCAATCCCTCAAGAAGCCTATGGACTAGTATGGAGGAGTGATCCAGCTCTCATATTTCATCAAAAATATCTTAATTCATGTTCCGAAGATGAACGAAGGTCTTAGGGGGTTGGCACAACATGAGGGTGAGTAAATACTGACAGAATTTTCATTTTTGGGTGAACTATCCCTTTAACATGCTTTGGTCTGGATGTAGTTGTCGTTCTTGGTGTGAACGGCCCTTTAGGGTGTATTGCGTTCATACCAGTTGTGAACCCTACAAGAGTTCACATGCTTTCCAAACAAACATACCAAACTCTGACGTCAAATGGATGTGGCTCCAAAAGCTTGTGCAAACGTCATGTCTCTGGAGTTTATAAAAAAACATGTAAATCTTTCATTCCAGAATCCGTTTTTGCACTATATACAGTAGAAGTAAATCATATACGAGTAAACACATGGGTAAACCCAAAATACTGCCTGAGGTGCCTGACCTTGGAGAGGAATAAAAAAAGTAAAAGCAGGGCGAAATAAATCGCTTGCAGGGAGGCTGTAAACTTAGTTCGTCTTCCAAGTGTGCCCTGGGTGTCAAGTCCATTTCATCACTGTTTAAAAGTTGGGCAGGACTGAAGAATAAATTCTCCTCTTGGCTATATGGAGGGGAAAGCAGCTTATTTGTAAAGCGGTCGTGAGAATGAACCAAATACACTCCGGGGAAGAAAAGTGCCTTGGGATAGAGAAGTGTGTAAGATGTCACGGAAACTTGTGCAGGTTTATCTCCTTACGTTCTTTTGAGCATTAAATCTTCCAACAACTTCCTAAGAATGTTTCCTCTAGGATATATATATATAGAGCATGTCACTTCCAGGCACCAAACTCTTAAAAACAGAAATAAACTGTATGTGTACATTCTACAGTGGCATCGTTCAGTTTATTTCAGAGCATATTTTCAATGATTCAGATGCTTAAGACAACTAATTGAGTCTACTTTAGTCACTACTTAAAGGGTTAGTTCACCCAAAAATGAAAATTCTGTCAGTATTTACTCACCCTCATGTTGTTCCAACCTCGTAAGACCTTCGTTCATCTTCGGAACACAAATTAAGATATTTAAGATATTAAGATCACTCCTGCATACTAGTCCATAGGCTTCTTGAGGGAATGACTCTTGCTGGCATCTAAAAGTAAAATAGTCCAAGTGACTACAGTGGCTCAATTTTAACTTTATCAAACGACGAGAATACTTTTTGTGCGCAAAAACAAACAAAAATAACGACTTTATTTCAACTATTCACTTCCTTCCCCATGGGCCTGTAGTCAGTTAACGTAGTGTGATTGCGTAAAGCTACGTCACACGTAGGCTCACTATTGGCTGACGCTGGTCATGTGTGTGATGCGTGTGACATACAATAACAGAAGCTTACGCTGTTACACTAGTAACCTGACTCGCGCAGAGGGAGAAATAAACGAATAGTTGGAATAAAGTCATTATTTTTGTTGTTGTTTTTGCGCACAAAAGTGTTCTCGTCGTTTGATAAACTTTTCGAGGACAGCAAGTCATTCCCTCAAGAAGCCTATGGACTAGTATGCAGGAGCGATCTTAATATCTTAAATATCTTAATTTGTGTTCCGAAGATGAACGAAGGTCTTACGGGGTTGGAACAACATGAGGGTGAGTAAATACTGACAGAATTTTCATTTTTGGGTGAACTAACCCTTTAAGTCTATACTATCTCCTTGAAATACAATTTGTAAAGCTTGACGTACATTTAATGAAGTTGAGTAACTTTATCAGTCTTGCAGAGAAACTTTTTCAGCAAGGCCTCTAAAAGAAAGTCTTCATGTCTCACTGTGGAATAAATCGGCGTCATAAAGCTAACCAATTACTCTCTCCCAATTCAATTATGAATATTCACCAAAACATTAAATATTGATTGACCCGTGTTAACTTTGAGTCACAGTGAAAATTAAAACAAATATTAATCACATGCCGGAATGTTAGCAAAATTTATGAGGTCCACCGGAGAGTCACGAAAGCAGCTGAAAATGTGCTGAGATAACGTCTCTGTTTGTGTTCTCTAATCTGCAATCCTAATAGAGGGGACTGTCTATGTCCAATTAATTTATAAGCCCGCTGATGCACACGCACATCTTTTGTTATTAAGGACATCCATGTGTGTTAGCAGGACGACTAAATGTCAACCTCCCGTGTTCACGTTCCCCTTGCGGGATGTGATAACGCTCCGTCTTATTGCATTTAGAGCTCATCAGGTTTGTCCTTTATCCGGGGTGTTAATGGACCACTTGACTAGCTTTCAGTATGTTCAAATAACCCACACAACCGAGGAAATGTCATTGGCGCTGACGTTGTGTAGCACGTTTATTGTGAGGGTGTGGCAAATGGTGTGAGGAGATGCCAGATGCTGTGCAGAGCTAGTCACACTATCATAAAGCAATCTCCATTCACGTGTGGTCGTTGTTTCTGATGTTGTGTTTGTTTGACCTACCTTTATTTTGGGGAACAAAATTGATGAAAAAGTCCCCAGGGATAGTTCACTTTGAAATTAATTTTTGGTATGTTTTAGCTTACCTCAAGGGCTTTCAAAATGTATGTGTCTTTGTTTTTATTTTCAATTTTGATATTTTTAGGTCAAACCGTTCTTGTCTGTCAGTCATATAATGCAGGTATATGGGGTCCACCTCAAAGAGCATGCACAGAGAAGTCCAAATTAAACATGATTTAATGACTCGTAAATGTAAGTACACATTGATGGCCTAAGACACGAAACGAGCGGTTTGTGTGAGAAAACAAACAGTATTCATATAGTTTTTACCTCTTGTAACCACAGCCACGTCCAAGTGACACAAACCCCTCGTTTTGTGTGTTAGGCCATTAAATAATGTTTAATTTGGACTTCTCTGTGTATGCTCTTTGAGGTGGACCCCATAAACTTCCATTATATGACTGACAGACAAGAACGGTTTGACCTAAAAATATCAAAATTGAAAATACTGTGGAAACAACGACACCTACATCTTGGATGCCCTTGAGGTAACCTAAAACATATCAAAAATGTATTTGAAAGTGAACTATCCCTTTAAAACAATGCTAAATAGCCTTCGGTATTTCTTGAATGGGAACAAACTGACGGTTTACAATTATTGTCACTGAAATGGGAATTTTGACTAAGCAGTTCATACGTGCAACCGTAATGGTTTTACTATCAATTTTGTAACAGTGTACCATTAATGTTAACATTTAGGGTTAGTACCTAGCTTAATATTTGTGTCACCTGTATCTATAAATAGTGCATAATCTTACATTTTCCTGTATTTAACTTTCTAATTATTTCTAAATATGTTTGTATTCAAGTGAAAATCCTAGATTTGAGTCTTTTGGATCCCATGACATGTACAAACTCCAGATCCATTCGTATGACCTTCTGAAATGCATACCACATTTCGGTTGGTAGAGTGCAAATATTATGGTCTTGTCCAAATGATCAGTTCTCGGGACTTATAACACTCTACCAGCACACTAGCCACTTCAGCATGAGGAAATAACATTTAAAACACCTCAGGAAATGTTTCCAGTCTTACCTGTGAACCAGTACAGTCCTGAATCAGTCTAATTAGCAGCGATGTTCGCTTGGTCAGATTAAAGGTCAGGCAGTTCTCTGAAGCATGTCTCCTGCAGTCCCAGCCACGCAGGTGTGAGCAGGTGTCAGACGCAGTCAGGCAGAAATCTATCTGTCTGTTCGCGCTCCTTAAGGCCCGGGGGAAAATGAGCAGCATCTGCTGAACAGGTTCATCTGTTGTAAAATTGGTTGGCTGCGTCTACCCACAGTCCACCTCAACCCAATGAGAGAGGGATGAGAAAGAGGAAAAATAGAGACAGTGATTTGTTTGATGTTTCTTCAGTCAGTGCTTGAAATTGACAATCGAATTTGCTAACAGGTGTGGTTCGTATTGTCCTGTTTATATGGAGCACGCAAATGATGTTTGAACGAATAGTCAATTAGATTATCTGTTCTGTTAGTTGTCAAGAAATAACTGTTTATGATATGTTGTAGCTAAATATGAATGTTTTTATTTAGCAGCTAGTGCTAATCTAGTTGGCTAAGCTGCTAACTGAAGGCTTCTTGAAAACAGAAAGAAATGGAAATGTTTAATTAGCTTTGGTAATACAATGTGATATACATAAAAGACATTTTATTTACATTTTGTATGATTATACGGTATCATAAAACAGTTTTTTCTCATTTCCAATCAGGCACTAAATGGAGTACCAATAAAAAAAGTTGCCCGACGACATAAAACTGATGTGGTAACTATTTCTGCTGAGATTTTGAAGTGCGTATTCGATGGACACTTTACTATCCCTTGAGATCACGGGAGATGAATTATGAATGGCAGTGAAGCGGCGATGCTGGAAGGTCATGTGACAGTAACAACATGACGGATGTAGCATGCAGTTTGTCACTACAGTACATCTGAAAGTGTCAGATGACACAATTTAAATCGGTCTCCAAAACCACACATGAAAACATCCAGAACACACACAAGCATGTAGTTAGAGAATTAGTTGTCCAGGCATCCGTCACTGTCGTTTATAATAAAACTGCATATTTATCTCTTCAAACAGGACTGTATTCTACTGCTGTGTTTGAGACTGGCCATGTCATACACTGACTCTTTTGACATTTTGTCTACATCCAATGCACATGGCACCCTTTAGCGTCAATACGTCAACACCAAAGCATTTTGAGAGCCGGTTCGGAGCCGGTGCCTGCGCGCGAACCAGTTCTTTGTGTTTCGACAGCCAAAGAACCGGTTCTCGGCCAGGAGAACTGGTTCCAAAGCGGCACCAACTCTTTGCTGGACTAGAACTGTTCTTTTACCACGTCATGCTTACGACGGGGGCTGGTGGTGGGTTTAGATGTGTTCTAAACATCTTTTCTGACCATAATAAAGGATTGCAAAGCCAAGAGAAACATGTGCAGAAACACAATGGAGTCTGCCTTTGTAATTGTTGTGCTTAAAGTTAACGCAAGCGTTTCTATTTTTGTAATTTTTTATAATATAAAACATTATAAGCAAAGAAGAAAAGTCACAATATAGAACAAATAAATGGAAAGAAAAAAAGACACAATTACAGGGGTACATAACTTATCAGAAAAAAATACATATCAAACGAAAAGATTAAAAGACTTACATATTTCAGTTGTTTTTAAAGCTTTCTTGGTATACGAGTTAGTAATGTTCGGATAATAATCGGATAATCCGAAAGTAATGTTGTATTTGCGAGCGTTTCTAGCTAAAACGTATGGCGACGTACACAGTGACGTAACAACGTCGTTCCCTGGGCGCTCTAGTCAGTGGAAAAATAAACAGGTTCTGAAGAGGTTTGCAAGTTAAACCAACTCCGAAACAACTTTGAACCAGCACCAGTTCCGAACCAGTTATTTTTTTGGTGGAAAAGGGGTACTAGTGGTCTAACCCTAACCCTACACCAGACCTAAACCTACCCAAAACCGAACAAAGCTCTGTGCGTGTTATATTGATGCTAAAGGGTGCCATGTGCTTTGGATTTAGACGAAAATATGACACCCTATGAGAATGCGTTTGACTGGCTATGAAGTTAGTGGAGCGTTTGGTCTACTAATTTCGACAACCTCTTGATTAAATGTGGATCTCTTTGTTTTTGTTTTTTGTTGTTTTAGTTTTTTTTTAAATAGCCACAAAAAATAGAAGGAAGAAAGTTACTCAGGCATATAATTTAAGCAGTAAAATGGGTAACAGATGGAGCAAATATTAGGATTACACAACAGATACTGCAACTAGGAAAACTCAAAAATGATGTTAATTTAGTTGTCTGTAAAGAGGAACCAGGGGACTCTGTTTTTGAGCTTCCTTCCACTCTTAACTGTTTTGTATTGATCGACGGTGCATTTTTGAATAATCCTCAGCGATTTTTGTCTGCGTTCTCCCAAAGTCCCTGACAATCTGTTTCAGCTACGCCTCGCATCCCCTGGAAGTCCTACAGGACCACCGGCTAACTTCCCCAGCTCAGCACAACTAAAGCAGACCGGAATATCTTTGGTCGATTTATGTAGTCTTTGTTTTTGTTGTCATGTTGCCGTCTTTTGTCTCTCCCATGATGCAGATGCGCGTTTGGACGAGAAAGAGAATGGATGGACCCCTGACTCCTGAGGGATTTCTGCTGAGGTTTAGTTTCATGGCACTGTCGATAGCAATTACCGTGCAAGGTTTCTCCCCAAACAGACCTGGGAAAGATGCCGACAGCCTTGTGCTCCCTCATTAATAAGACTGGCGAAAGTTACCGTCGATATAAAACGCCTCTGACTTCGAGAATTGTGTCCGGTTCAACACTCAGGGGGATAAGAGAAGACATTGATGGAGAATGGAATCTAAAGCAATGTTTCAAACAAGGTGTTTCAAAGACAAAATTGGCTCCTTGTCAATTCTTGAGGGTAAATTTGAATTGAATTGGCCACACCCCACAGGAAGTTGAACAGGAATGAGCGGAAGAGAAATTAATAGGTAAAGCCTTCTTGGTAATTATCTATCTATCTATCTATCTATCTATCTATCTATCTATCTATCTATCTATCTATCTATCTATCTATCTATCTATCTATCTATCTGTTTATTCAAACTTCAAGGCTTTTTTTACCTTCAAACAAGGCTTGACAAGCTGTAATTAAAAATGACAGGTATACTAAGTACTTAAATACAACTAATTTTCTACTTTATTGCATTTGAATTCAAATTTCCTCTGTCTTATTTTCTACCACAGTTTACATTCAGGGATTGAATTGGAATTTAAAAGTGACTCAGTTAAGAACTGCTGATGTGAAGTATAGCTGTCAGAACGCTGTGGGACATTGGCTGACGTTGTGCATATAATTAGAAAAAAACACTTTCCAGCATGAGCCATGGGACCCACATTTCACCCATTGTTCAATATCCACAGCTGAACGCAAAGCTCAGCAATCCATCCGTCAGCGTGGCCAGATTGTGAGATGTTTTGACGCCGTGACTTTTCACATCAATAATTAACAAGCGCGGCCCAGTAACAGAAGCGTTTAAAATGGTAATTCATAAATGGTTTTCCTAATTTTGGTGATTGACACTTCACGAAATGTGTCTGTAATTTGTTTTTCTTGCTCTCGGATTCAATGTTCCGCCAATTCGATTCCTTGCACAATGCACAAAATGCCCGTAGGGTTACGAATGAATCTTCTTAACAGGTCGGTGAGCTGTTCTCGCATTGTCAGAAGACTAACTGCACCATGTCCTCTCAAGTGACTATTGTTGTCCAGAGAAGTCAGTCAAGACATTTGAGAAGGAACCCTGATGGGACGTTTAACTGGTGTCATTATCATTTGTCAAAGTCATCAATATATATCAAGCTGGCACATATTCGAAAAGAGTTAGGAATGAGGCTCTACTGGCGTACTGTTCCCCTTGACGCCGCTTGACTCCCCAACAATAGATTTTCAACCTCTCATTTTGTCTTGTTTTATTAATGTTTACGTCTTTTGACTTGTCCTTTTTGTCCCTTATGGATTGTTGGAGAACCACAAGCCGTGGTGGCATTAGGCGAACATGACCGAAGAGTGAAGCATAACCATCCCGTCCTGATTGCAGACCAACTTAATAACCTCTATCATATGAGCTGGCGTTGTGAAACCAATGAACTATGACCAATCATTCACATGATTGGACTATGGGGGGCTAAGCTTGGGTGGCCCAATAAAAACAGTTGGTGCTGAGTCGCAGTATTTGTATAAAGATGGGACAGATGGCTGCAAACTCTCAAAGCCCCCACAGTTCATTACTTTAGAGGTCTCCCATTCGCCTCCAACCGTGTTTGTTCAATGCACAGACAATAAACAACAGTCAGTGTGAGAGTCCCACCATCATGTTTGCCCTTTAAAGCAAAGCGGGCCATACAGATGTGGCAGGACTCCCAAAGCATGCAGTTGACGACTACCGTGGTGATTTGAAATGGACGTATCTGCTTAACAGAAGGCCTATAATGTTGTAAATGAATACTTTAGGGAAGGATTTGTGTGCGTGAAAGGTGGAAGGAACAGGTCATGGCATAAAAGCAAAACATGATGACAGGAACTCATAATGCTAATAGCTGGATTAGCATGAACACAGTATAGATAAATCCAATTACCCTGTAATGCTCACCGACTTGCAGATTTATGTAGTTTAGTATGCACATTTTCTGCCTCAATGCTGCCGGTCACAGTTATTCATTGCTGTTTGCTTTACAGGCACAAGAAGTGGCTTTCCACAACACCACACACACACAAAAATGTGTTTGCAAGGTCATTTGGAGCTTTAAATTTTGGGCTTGGGTGATTATTTTTCCCTTGTCTTGTCTTATGTATCGAATTAATGTCATCTTTAATACTGTTTAACGTAATTGCAGGTCCTTTTGCTTCTTTGACTTGTTTGTCAGGACATACGTTTACAAAAGTTAAATGATTATGTTGTGGATGGATCTGAAAGGTTTGTGTTTAATTGATTATTTAATATGGTTAATTAAGTGATTGAAAGGAATAGTTCAGCCAAAGTGTTTATAGCTTTTTCTCATCTTATTTTCCCTTCCCTACTATTGAAGCTTTGAAATCTCAATCAAGATTGTGTTTAGGATCAGAATTTGTGCCCGAATTGATTTAAACACCACCAAAAGCTCATTGATTCACGTGTGTTAAAAGCGAACTTGATGATCAGTTACAAACATTGGAGAGCTGCAGCTGCAATGAATATTCTCAGTTAATGACATTTATTTTACAAATAGATACTGTATGACTTGAAAAGATGTGGAGTGTTTAGCGCACAATTCAACTTTTTGGACACCTTTCCATGAAATGATGCACTATAGAAGAAAAAAAAATAACTATCTACAATCACAAAGAATGTTTTGATTGAACTATTTGGTTATTTTATGGTGTTTTTGGTGCTTTGGGGACAGCTGTCATAACTAAACTGTCGCTAATTATGTTTTACAGAGGAAAAATGACTGCATATGCATTTGGAATGCCATAAGTGTAAATGAATAATGACAAAAATATCATTTTTGGCTGAACTATTTTTGGTTATTTTATTTTTTTGGCCCTTTTTGGACAGCTATAATCACTATACGTCGCCATGTTTCACAGAAAATGGTTAAATATCCCTTTAAGTTACAGTATGTTTCATCATTGTGTTCATATAAATATGTAATTTTCTAAACATAATTGAAGATAGCGGGGAAGTAATTAGAAAATACATGCAGTTTCACTATAATTTCATTATAAGCATGTTGTTTGTTAATAATGCTAAGTAATTATTGACGTAATAAGTTTTATCATAAACAATGTGGTATAAAAGGCAACATTTGTTTGACTGTTTGGAATCCGCTGGTTAAAAAGGCTGCGGATGATAATAGTTTATTGTTTAAAGATGATTATGACTATTTATGAGAGGTTTGAGGCCCATAATTTTCAGCTTGTTTTGTCACATAAATTGCAACTGAATGTGTTTTCCTGGCAAACCAGCCATTAAAACATACAAAGACTACACAAGGTCACAAACCGAAGTGCTAGAGCAGTCAAACAAACTCTCGTAATCAAGGTTAACACTGCGAATCTTGACAGATTCGGTGATGAAATTACACATCACCGGCACCCTGCTAAAAATACATCTGATGGAAATAGACATTCCCCATGATTCCCAGCAAAACGGCGTGGTGAAAGGGCCCAGGGTGCTTTTTCTTCCTTTTCAGAAAGTGTGGGGTGCAATTAGGGCAAAGGCTGATCTGAGCGCAGTGAGTCATGAGGAGACCTGTAGATCACATGGTGCCGTCTGATATTCTACAGAAGCCCGAGGACAGTGTCAGAGAGTGATTCCGGCCCCCCCGGGAGAAAGCAGGCTCGCCGCTGTGTCCCGCTGTCCTCTCAGACAATAGGAAGGGTAATGGCCTCCCTAAGGCCTTTCCTATTCAGTCTGATTAGACCACCTGCATCAGAGGAGCCCGCCACTACAACAATTAGCTCCATTTATCAACCTCACATCCTTGAGAGAGGGGCTGTTGGAGAGAGAGCACAAGAGAGAGGAAATAAAGGGAAAGTCTGAGTGGAATAGAATGAAAAGAAAGTCAGAAAGAAGACAATGGCACACAAATTGTCCAAAGACGACGAGGAAAATGAAGGCTGATGAGAGATTTGTTGAACAAGAATACAAAACCAAGAACATTGTATCTTTTAAATGCATATCAGCACAAGCTCAATGCATGTCAGCTAGTAAACAAAGAACTTACATGCACTTAAAAAAAAATAAAAGAAATATCCCTAAAGGTGTTTTGTTTTGGTTACATACTCTTCTGAACTTCTTTTTCTTTTTCAGGAACATACGTAATAGATGCAGCTTTTCTGACGACATACTCCGGTTTTAAAGTTGACCCAACAAGCGCAGTGGGTGAGTTGGATTAATGCATTTTTCATGCTAGACCTAAACTGAAAAACATAGTTTTGTGGTTCCATTTTCACTCTTCTCAGCATGCACTGGGGAATGAATAATTAATGTGGTTGCATCCTTTGATCGGTTGGCAGTTTCATTTGTACTGTTGATGTTCTATTTTGTTGTCATGTTTAGTAACATAATGACGTTAACTAAATGTTTAAAACATGCAAATAACGAGAATCAAATCATTTTGAAAGTCCGATTCTAAATAGGTAATTGTAAATCTGATGGCAGATTTTATGTCATGCCAACTTGATAATTTAGCTTTAGTCAAGACATTATATATAAATACATATATTTTATCTCATTTGTAGTATTGGAAAGTCTGTTTCATTGTAGTAAATCAGCTTGTATTGACCAATAAAAAAAATTGTAAGATAATTTTTTTTTTTAATTGCAGAAAGAAAAAACAGCTTTTTGTCAACATTTATGACTCAGATCATGTATTCACTTTTTGTTTTCATACTAGAAACTCTGGCTCTAAATTATATAATCAGATAGATAGATAGATAGATAGATAGATAGATAGATAGATAGATAGATAGATAGGAGAAAACTTGTTGTTAGAAAATACAGATAGATGGGCTAGCCAAGCGAGCTGAGGTACTTTATCTTGGCAAAAATGGGTTTTGAGCGGAACAAGTGCCGAGCGCAAATGTGAAAAATGTGTGTAAAGATTCTGAAGTAACCGTTGTTTAAGGACTAACCTTGACACCGCTGTGCTATAAATGTGAGACTAAATAGCTCAGCGTAGATGTACGGCAGCGATGGGCAATTTCTCTCTACAGGTCTCCGGAGAGATCCGCTGCTGAACTGAGAGGAGACGCGACGCAGAGACCTTGCTGTTTTGTCTCGGCTAAATATAATATGCTATATTTTTCATTGTGCTATAACGTGCTTTTAATTGTACAGGAGGTATTTTTCATGAAAAGAAACAGATATTACAAACCAGGCTGAAAAACCACCAAGTGGTATCTTTCCACACACACACAAAAAAAAAATGGATCACCCCCTCCAAGACTTCTTCAGAAACTCTTCCAACTACTTTCCTCTTGAGGTCAGAGCCAATTTGAGACTCTGCCGCGATACGCTTCCATCTGCCAAGCAGGAAGAAATGATGTTGATCTTATTTCTCATTGCGAGTTCTAGCACCGCCATTTACCCAATTACGCCGTTATTGGTATTCCAGGCCGTGTATGGCCGAGGTAAAGCACTTACAATGCGTCAACATGAGGGCTTTGCTAATTATCAGCCTCTGAAGCCATACTTCATAATGGAGGGTTTGCGGAGTGCAGGGGTCTCCAATTCCCTCTCGGTCATCGTGCCCCCATAATCCCCTGTCTCATCACTGTTGTCAGCAAGACAGTATATCCATCGCCTGGAACCGTGGCCTTCGCAAAGTCCTTAATTAAGTCCTGATCACCCTGTCCTCTCTCCCTGGCATTAGTGTGTTTAATTTCCTGCCTTCATATCTCTAACCCTCGCCAATATTTTATTAATCAAGTTTCGACTCGTGGATGTGTTTTGAAGGGGCCGTGCTCTCTTACATTCGCTCCTAGCACCACAAAAATGATGACAGTAAAGCTCTGTCCATAGATTTAGCCATTAAGCAAGGCTTAGCCAGAATAATTCTGTTGAAACATTGCTCAGGGGTTCGTTGATGCAGGTGCTGATCGTGTTTAGTGGACCTGCACACTGTTTTTTCCACAAATAAGGATGGAAAATTGAAATGTTAAATGGGTGGTGAACTGAGAAATCAAATTTTCCTTGAGCTTTTGACATCTAATGAGGTCATCATATTATAAGAATATCCTGTAAGTTTCAAAACTGAAAGCGTCCTTGTTAGTCCAAAAAAGCTTTCATTGACACCAGGCTCAGCAAACGACTCGTTTTTCAAAGTGGGGAACTATGACGTCAAAGAGGATAAAACCCCACCCCCGCAGAAGAAGATCAACGCCTACTTCAACACGGCCGGTTTAGCCCCGCCCACCGATTCGCGCATTACATGCACGCATTAGCTAAAGAAAGAACATAGACGATATTGATATTGACAGTCGCTGCATAAGCTTCCTCTGGATTCCAATAGGACTGCATGATTAACTTTATTTTTAATGACATTCCAGCTGATGAGGTAAAACATTGTCCGTCTGTTTGCTTCATTTCACTGAGGATTGTTTTGTAAACAAGACTGGATTTACAGACAGATTGTGCTGTGCATCTATATTGGATCTGACAGGAATGATGCCACACTCGAACATGTATGGGCGAATCATTCCGGTTGCCATTTTACAACATTGGACGTTTCCAGAACAATTTCCCCCAAGTGCATTGACGAGTGAGTTGAAACTCATTATAATATGCAAAACTGTTATCCACTCACAGCAGTGGGCGTTTACTTCTAATACTTCAGTGCGAGACGCGCATTAAAACCGAGCATTTTTCAGCTAGGCTCAAAACTAGAAAATAGCCTTATTCATTTTGATGTTTTTGAATGCAAAAACCAAGTGACGTCATAAGTTGACCTCAGACAACAATATAGACCATTTCACAAGATGTAAACAACACTGGTCCAGAAGCACTTCCTGTTTCAGTTTGTAACTGTTTTCTTTATTTCACATGTAAAGAAAACATCTTAAAGATGTTTGTTTAACTTTCTGATTCAGTTTTAACAGATTCATGTTCTGTTGGTTGTATTTTATCCCAGCTTTTATGTAGTGTTAAAAAACTGAAACAGGAAGTTCTTCTGGACCAGTGTTGTTTACATCTTGTGAAATGGTCTATAATAAAATTTAAAAAGCCAGTTCATGACTCCTTTAAACTCAAACTGCTGGATTTCAGGTATTGAATAAAACTGATTCTGACTTTAAGTTTAAACATGATCAGTGTTTTGGGAAGATCGCTAACCCTTGAAACCCCCAATTGAATTATCAAGTTGCTATTTGTTTTACTCCAGATGGAGAAAAATAGTGAAATTATGCTTTTCTTTGCTATGTTTTTGACTCGGATATGTATATTAATAAACATAGTGCTGCAGGGATGACATTATTGTGGGCCCACTCGGAAGTTAGCATCACCCTGAATCCCTTGACAAAAAACGAATTGGATTTTTCCATTAGCTTTTGGATTATTGAAGAAAATAAGCTCTGTGATCAACAAAAGGTGTGATTCTTACATTAAAATAACATAACTTTTATGACTTTTGAAGCCTAAATACAATCGTAGACGTTAAAAGCTAAAAGTTACTATAAATTATGTTTCATTAACAAAGTTCGGGAGAAGCACGTTCAGATAATGATTAATCATGATTAAAACGTATGGACTCAACAGTCTCACCTCATTTCTCAGATAGTTTAGCAGCATCCCTCCACCACCCCTTCTCCACTCTTCTAGTCCTAAACCACCTTACATACAGGGGGGAGTACACATGCCAAATACGCATTATACTTCATTCCCTTTAATTGTATATAAGTGTGAACTCGAGAAATGACAGAATTCAAATTTTGGGGTGAAACAAGTATTTTTTCATTCCTTTCATCAAACTATAAAACAAGCTAACAAATCCACTGTTCTTCCACCTACCCCTGCGTATTTGTTTTCATGCGTCAGGTGCGACGAGTACGGCTCGCAGACTGAAAACAAGCAAATGCTGTACGGTATTTGGGGAGACTATGAGACATCTCTGAGTGTGCAGAAGCACTCTATCAAATCTCAAAACCAACAGGGTGCAGAATTCACTTCCCCGTCATACCAGCCCGCCATGGAAGAAATAGAGATCTTGACATCTTTTGATACACAGCATCCACAGGTGGCCCCAGCGGTGTTCTTTCAATTCCGATTGCATGACTGACATCCCTCTCCGTGTGAGAGAAGGACAGGACTGTGATTTTCAGGAAGGTCGACCGAAGAAAGATGGACGGTTTGCAGCACAGGAGTTCTCGGGACAGTGTGGGCTCTAATTTCACAGCTGAGCTGCGTTTGCTGCCATATTGGACCGGGTTTCAGATAGACGTGCCTCGCTGACGGGCTCTGACCCAGGCCGAGATGGTGTCAGTTAAGTATTTGTTTTATTTTTTTCTCTTTTACACCTCTACTGTCAGATTCATTACCTTGGAGGCATTCATCTTTTCAATGTGACAGCGCATATAACAGATTGTCATGACAAGTGTGTTTTTAATTTTTTTTTTTTCCAATGTCAAAGCAGACAGAATTGTAATGTGAGACGTATGTCATCTGAAAAGACAGTTATGATGCTATTATTCCAGTCGCATATAGTTTTTCTCTAAATAGATGGTAGCATAAGGGTAATACGTTGACAATTGGCGAACCGATAACTGTAACCTTGGGGAAATGTGATTGGAATATCTAAGTCCTGGTAAAAGTGGAACGGAGCACTTCAGATATAAAGAGCACAAATGGATCTTAGTATATATGATACATGGTTTTTCATTATTCATTCAATCAAACTGGCAGGAAGATGGTCCGCATAGCTTAAATGCAACTTTAAGGAGAATCCTAGAACCTTTACACAGAAATCAATTGTTGGACGGGAATCTTGAGAAGAGGTGGTTTAAAGCTTGGCTCAGGGATTTCTGTAATACATTGGCTATGTTCAGAAAACTCAAAAATAGTATTGAGTATTGAGAGGAAGGTAACAAGGCATGTCCGAATAAAGTGTTTAAGTTCATCCTGTGTACTCTATTACCATTTTCTGGTAAGCGCAGGTGTTTCCTTTGCAGCTTGTGATATCCTAGAAATCTTTTGTGTTTGGTTTGTTGATGAAGTTGGTTAGTTGGTGAGCAGGATAATAGTATAAGAGCTACAGATGTATTGGAAAAAAGCTGGGTCATGTTTCCAATGTCTTCCTTCTCTGGCCATATTTCTAACCTTGAAATCAGGATTATGCATAAAGTAATGTCATGCATGTGAAAATCGGCTGAGAATTGAACTGATACTGTATATAATCACTCTGTCTGTCATCTTGTTCCCTTTTAGGCTGACATGTTGGCGGCACAAAACTGTCGACCTTCCAGACCTACAAGCTTCGGTTGGTCCAGGTGAGTCTAACCCATGTGACAAGCCAAGATTGTGACATGCCAAAGAAAGGGGCCATGGGGGGGATCTTAGGACATTTACTTCCCTCGTCTTAATATCTCTGTTTCCTCCAACGCCATTATATGTGTCAAGCAGCGGGTCATTTTTCTAGCTTGGCCATCTCACCCCTCTGCTCGGCCCAGGCAGGCACTCCCTGTGGTGGCATTCACCTTGCTGAGGGAACCCTAGTCAGTACAGTGGGTATTTTTCGCCAGCCCTTCGGCTTCAACCCAGCACGCTGCAATCTTTCATGTGGACGCCGCTGTGCCACGTTCCTAAATAAAGGCAATGCATCACAGGAAGGAAAGGTGTCAGTTAAAGAGAGGGAGAGAATGGGGCTAATGACTCGAAAAGATCTGTGAAAAAAGAGGCACGTGAAAACGCTACAAGGTATTACATATAATAAAGGAGTCAATATATAGGTATACTGTAAAAAGTGATTAGTTGACTTGACTTAAAAAAGTGAGGAAATCCGTTGCCTTAAAAATAATAAGTAAATAAACTCTGTGCGTGAATAAACCTCTCAAAATTGCCATTCTCAGAGTTGCCTTAATGCAGAGATCTTTAGCTCCAGTGATTCGCCTTAAGGAGTCATGAAGCAGCAAAATATTACTAGTTTCCATGACATGGTAAATGAAAGAACTCTTCTAGCTGGCAGAGGGTGTTTTTGTGAGGAGATAGCACCTGCTCTAAAAGCTTTGACCATCCATGCCAAAGCAAAACCACAAAATGGACATAATATTCTGTCGCCAAACGTTGCAAACTTGGACATGCATGACAATGATGGAGCCCCGGCAAATGGGCTTACACGCCACATTTGGTAATTTGCACACCTACCTGCACTTCATAGCAGCACAATTACTGAGTGTCTCTGGGGCGACTAGCCTCTCCCGTCCTCATTGGCAGGCTGATGCGCACCTCTCCGGCCCTGTCCAGCCGCGGCTGCGACGCCGTGAAATGGGCGTTAATTCTCTGCGCTATCTGTACCATGCAGAGACTGTTTTAAAGCCTACATATGATTTTCAGTCTCTCTGCTGCTACGATCATCCAAACGTAGAGAGAAAATATGAATGGGTAAAAATAAAAAAACATCAAACAAACCTGTGAAATGCAAAACAGCGCAAAAAAAAAGGATTTGCATGTGGTTGTTCCCATGACTTAATGAGAATTTCACCTCCCAAGTTTGAAGGTAATAAAGGAGAAAAAAAAACTGAATTTGTTTGTTAAAAATAAGCAGTTGAACTATGCAGTTATGTATCTCTTGACTAATGGAAGGTATGCCCATTATCAGCAGAGTTGTCCATGGCCCTGAAATGGACAATCAACCTACATTCATAAGGACATGCAGCTCTAGAGCAGAGGTTTTCACTAGAGAGTACCAGCCAGGTCGTATAGGGGCATGTATATGTATTAATTATATAATGAAGCACAGCATATCACATCAAAATAATTGTAAGGCTTTTGATGTCAGTGTTTTCTGTAATGTCATGACTAATGACTGCATAAAACCTTGTAATATGTTCTAATGTTCTTAAATCACCTAACTATAAACCTTTAACAACAGGTTTCGATAGCTGCTTAAAGGGTTAGTTCACCCAAATATGAAAATTCTGTCAGTATTTACTCACCCTCATGTTGTTTCAACCCCGTAAGACCTTCGTTCATCTTCGAAACACAAATTAAGATATTTAAGATATTAAGATCGCTCCTGCATACAGTCCATAGGCTTCTTGAGGTACTGGCTCTTGCTGTCCCCGAAAAGTCATTAAAGACATCGTTAAAATAGTCCAAGTGACTACAGGGGCTCAATCTTTAGTTTGTCAAACGACGAGAACACTTTTGTGCGCAAAAAAACAACAAAAATAACGACTTTATTTCAACTATTCACTTCCTTCTCCATGAGCCTGTAAGTCAGTTAACGTAGTGTGATTGCGTAGAGCTACGTCACACGTAGGCTCACTATTGGCCGACGCTGGTCATGTGTGTCAGATGCGTGTGACGTACAATAACAGAAGCTTACGCTATTAAACTAGTAACCTGACTCGCGCAGAGGGAGAAATACACGAATAGTTGAAATAAAGTCTTATTATTTTTATATAAAAAAATATTTTTGTTGTTTTTTTGCGCACAAAAGTGTTCTCGTCGTTTGATAAACTTAAGATTGAGCCCCTGTAGTCACTTGGACTATTTTAACGATGTCTTTAATGACTTTTCGAGGACAGCAAGAGCCAGTCCCTCAAGAAGCCTATGGACTAGTATGCAGGAGCGATCTTAATATCTTAAATATCTTAATGTGTGTTCCGAATATGAACAAAGGTCTTACGGGGTTGGAACAACATGAGGGTGAGTAAATACTGACAGAATTTTCATTTTTGGGTGAACTAACCCTTTAAGGTTCATACGAAGAGTTCAGATGCAAAAGCCTCTAAATGCCATTTGAAATTTTCTTCTTTAATGATGATTTTTATCAAGCTTGTATATTTAAGTTCAGTGATTTCACTTGAATTGCAATGATAATTACCTATTAATTGTTATTTAAGTGAAATTACTGAACTTAAATGTACAAGTTTGATAAAAATCATCATTAAAGAAGGAAATTTCAAATGGCATTTAGAGGCTTTTGCATCTGAACTCTTCATACATTTTCCACTTGACTAGTTTTAGCTGAAAAGTTGGGGCGTCCATCAGAAGGTCTGCGATTTTGAACCTCTGCTGTAGAGAAACTGTCCTGACCTTTCATTTCAGATACCAGTAATTCATTTTAGCTTTTGTTATTCAGTGTTACGACTCCTGATTAATTTCATTTGCTGTAAATTTCAAATGTTAATCCTGAAAGATACCCAACATCAACCGCTTATCATTGCATTCAGTAGCATTCGAAGAGAGCTGCGTCTTCCCTTTCCTTTTACCCTCTGAACAGTAAATAGTCAGTCAGCTCATCTTTAGCGTCCCAGGAGTCTGCGAAGATGAAGACATTGCAATCCTGCATTCATCCACAGTGATATGATGAGCATTGGCACCTGTCGCAACAAGTTACTCGACTCTCAAAAGTGACCACCCCCCATATGAACTAGGTCTTCATTTAAGAGTAAGCACCTTGACACTGCCTGGAAAGCGGAAAAAGAGCGCATACACATACTCTGTTCCTAACAGATGGGACGCTGTCTGTTCTACGAGAGCCCGCCGGCATGTTATAGTAAGCGCTCCCTTGTTACAGAGAGCATCGGCGCATACTCAGGGCCTGAAAGGCCATGTTAATATGTTAGAGAAAAGAAGCTCCATCACAAAGAGACAGTTGAGCCTGGCGCTCTCGTGAGATTCCTCATATTGTCGTAATAAACTTCCGTAAAAATACAATAATACCCAGCTTTGAAGTATTAAACAGCTCTCCCTCCACATTTTTCTCCCTACCATCTGATGAGCACACATGCTTCTGTTTTTCGATCGCCTTAGACAAAACAAACAATAATAACGGAATAATCGTAATTTCCCCCGTTGAGGATTGAAATGAGTTTGTGGCTGAACTAAGGCTCCACACAGTCACGCTTTGTTGATTTGGAACTCTCTTTGTTATGTGTGTGGTGAGACTGCATCAGGCTCTCTTCCCGCTGGCTTTGTCAAACAGAAGCGCTATGTTTCCCTCTGCTGGATGGGATGGGAACTCCATCAGAATCCAATGGCATTATATGTGGCTGAGCTAAAGAGAGACATCCAAGAAAATGTATCACTCCTTTGTCAATACCCTCATCCATGCGTCTTGTTTGAGAAAAAGTCTCGAACGCTGGCAAAATCCAATGCTGCAAAGTGATTCAAATGGATTGATTTTTTTACCTCACAAACACAAACATGCTTATGCACCTCTAAGCAAAGACACAGCTAGTGTACCTTCCTGAGCATGAGTGTATTCTGAGGTTTATTTTATTGATAGGTCAGCTCAAGGCTTACATCCAAACATAGCAGGTAAGGCCAACAATACTTGACTGTATATTCATGATGGTATGACATACTCTCGACATCTCTCTAATGCAACATTGTTCTTTCAGAAAACAAGTTCACTGGCAACTGACAAGCTTAATTAATCAGAAAACCATTATTATTGGGATTACTGAACATTTTGTCTTTAATTCATAAAATTTCTTGACATGGAAATGGATGAGATTCAAACACCGCAGGTAAGCATGATATTATGAAATGAGTTTTCTCTAATATAACATTGCTCTTCAAACCTTCAAGGGATTCCTCAACGGCTCTCGAGAGATGACAATTCGCATCGAGCCTGCAAAATCAAGCTCACCGGCAGTTGTAGGAATTAGTCAGAAGAAATCCATTTTTTTATATTGGACTGTTTTCTGTTTATTTCATCAAATTTCCCAAATGTGAACATAGTCAAGATTCAAACACAGAATGCAAAGCTAACTAAACTAGACTGTCTGTGCTCATTATGTAATGAGATGTGGTTTCTCTAAAGCAACAATTCTCTTTCAACCTTCAGAAGGGATTCTTCAATGTCCCTCAAGAGATGATAACTTTCATGGAGGTTTTCAAGTTCACCATCAGCTGAGAAGTTTTGTTATTAATTAAAGGACTTGTGTTTTTTCAATTCATAGTTATCTAACATGTTTCAGATTTGAATATTGTAACAAAGACTCTTGTGATGTTCTCAAAGCCGTTCTTTCCCATCCAGCAACTCTCCAACCTTGTAAAAACGTTTAGAAGGGATTTCCCAATGGTGCACCTCTCGAGAGAGATTACATTTCCCATGGATCCTCCAGTGCTAAATCAAGTTCTCCAGCTGAGAAGTTGTGAGAACAAACGCTGTGAAGACAATCATTTCGGTCTTTACATTTCTCAATGTGACCACTTTGCTCTATGCCTTTCAAAAGCAAGAGAATTGATGGAGCTTGAGTGAGCCAGTTCTAGTTTTTAGTTTTATTTGATAACGTCTGATGGGTCGACATAGACTGAACAAGTGCATGAAAGAACTTTAACCAGAACTCCATCAATCCTTGAGTCATCCGGTCCACTCCAGTGTGACTCAGAATCAATGGGAAAACCATTATTATTGGGTCGCCTTGACATTTAAATCACCAATCCATACTTTTCTGACATGGGGACATGGACAGGTTCTGACTTTGACGGAATGATAATAATAGCCAACACTTCTAGAGAAAACCGTTTCGACAGTGAAACACGGGTTTGTACACGTGAGCTCTTTCTTTCTGACTGTGTCCATGGGCAGTCCTTGTGATAGAGTGGGTTTGAGAAGTGTTTATTTGTGAACTTCTTAACCTTTGCTCTTTTAAAACAACACTCTCACCACAGCGGGATCTCTCACTTTCCGGTCAAAGGGGGGGTCCTGCTGGGCCGGTGTTGATGCCGGAGTGCTTTCGTAAGGGCAAGGCAAGCTAGGTCATACCCTTGATCCCCTGAAACTGCAGAGCCTGTGGGAAAACTCTTGTTTATGGCTCCAACTTGTGTGACAGAAGGGGAGATGACTCTGAAAACTGATCAAGGACCATAAAGTAACTGATCTCGGAGCTGCAGAATAAGGGAGTCATAACGCAGTCATACACACGGCATAATGCAGTGCCAGGCACGACATAAGTGTTTTGTGGCTAGTTTTAGCCTGACGCAGTTATCATTTTCACGTCCTGCACCACGTTGTTTAAATAGCAAATACATTTCCACCCATGAGCGTGCTGCTCTGAAAACGAGTCGTGTTCAGGCGTATTGTTTGAGGCAACTGAAATAGACTGCGCCATTGACCAAAAAGTCAATGGCGAAATGTTTTTTTTTATTTAATGAGCGCTTAATAATATCCACCTATAAGTGGGTCCACAACAAGCATACACTTTGTCCCGTAGATGTACAATTTTTCCGTTAGCAAATTCTACCATATAAATAGCTAATCCGCCATGCCGCGAGCGCAACTGGCTTTGCAATGGTAATGGGAGATGAGACTCTGATTGGTAACTAGAAAAAGTGAATTCGGACACACCCTAAGTGCGCTTTAGACCAAGCGCTTAGATAATTTAAATAGGGAGTTCATAAATGGTGGAACCAACCATTGTGAAGAGCACATTACAATTAATACACATCGATAATTCAGACTTTAACATATATCCAGACGAGGAAGATTCAAGGGCCGAAAATCGGTTAAAATCGGTTTGTGTTTACATGTGTGAACTTGTAAAAAGTATGAATTACTCACATCTTTTATGCATGATGATACTTCAGAAAGCATCCCAATGTGCTGTAGTGCTTGAGAATCATTTTTTTATTATTATCATCAAGAGTTATTGCTTAATATTTGTTGTTTAGGGGCAGGTGTCGCTTAACAATGATCGAGGACCCTCGAGATGACATGACAACTGATCTCGGAGCTGCAGAACAAGGTATAAGGTTTACAAATGGTGAAATGCACTGTAATTCATCAGCATCAATATTTAAGACCATGACAAACATCCAGGAGAGGAAGATGGAAGCGCAAAGGCCATAATGGCAAGATGAATTAAGATCCGTTTGTGTGTACATGTGTGTGAAATCTTAGGCGGTAGGCTGTTAATCTCATGATTTTCGCACATCTTTTATGCGTGGTATACATAAAACAGTCTCTCACCTACCGTCAACAAATGAATTCTAATAATCCTTTGAAGGCTCAGCTTCTCAGTATGGGTTCTTGTTGGAACGGGGGAGAGGTATTAGTGTGAGATGAACAAGATAATAAGGGTGGAGAGAGCGAGGGAAGGGAACTGTGTGAAAGAGAGCGCCGGGCGCTAGCGGTTTCCCTTGTTATTTGCCCTCTGATAAGCCTCACGGAGAGCAGCAGCCAAGACTTTTATTCTCTCCTTTTCGTTCTCTTTTGCCTTTCTTCTCCTTTTTTCATCTCTTTCTATTACTCCCTTACTATCTCCATCTTTCTTTCAAGTAGTAAAGCAGCACTTTTCTGAGAATGTTCAATCAGAAAGCGGTGAGAAAGCAGGTGACTGTTTGAAGACAGGTTTTGGGTTTAGTACATGGAGAGAGTCTATTAAAGTGCGTGATTGCAATCATCTGTGAGAATAGCCTTCTCGCATCTCAGTCTGAAATATTTCCCTCTTTGTTCCAGTGTTGAAAACCTGATATCAGTGCGAGTGCTCTTGAATGGCTGTATTTTCACAGATAGAACATGGATTGTATTTTGTTTTGTTTTTATGTGCCCACTTGAAATGAAAGAAATAGGAAATAGCTTGTAAGTTGAGAATATTAGCATTGGTACGAGCTGTAGCCAAAATTACAGTTCACGCTTTCATATAATCTTATCCAAAAGTTTGGGGCCAGTAAGATTTTTCTGTTTTGTTTTTGAAGTCTCATATGCTCACGTTCACATATAGCGCCTAAAAACGCGTAGAAAACGTTGGGCGCGCCGCATTCTCCATTTTGCAAAGCGCCAGGGCGGTTGCGCTTCAGTTGGTTCTTGTCACATGACCTATAGTGTGCGTATGGTGCGCTTGTGGTATTCTGAAAAGTTGAGATGTTTTTATCTTGACGCGGCGCGGACGCGCATGGAAAAAACGAGCGTGTCGCACCGCGACCGCATCACTTCCATTATGAGCGCACATACCGCGCGCCTACATTTAAAATAACGAACTTGAGCGCGCAAAAGACGCGATATGTGAACCGGCCCTAAGACTGCATTTGTTTGACCAAAAATACAGTAAAATATTTGATATTGTGAAATATTTGTACAATTTAAAGTACCTTTTTGTCTATGATACATATGATACACTTTTCAGTGATACTGAAGGTGAAAATCTTTTCTAATTTTATAAATGTCTTTACTGTCACTTAAACTTTAATTGTGATTTCCCATATATCTAAATATGTTTAGTGAAAGGTAAAACTTCTGAAATCTCTGTGTAAACAATGCGTGACATCACTTCCGGCACAACGTTGGACACGGTTCACTTCGGTTCAGTTGGACATCTAATTCAGATCAGTTCGACATAGCTGTTACCAAGAGGTAAAAACTATATAAATACTGTTCGTTTTCTCACACAAACTGCTCATTTCGTGTCTTAGGCCATCAGTGTGTACTTACATTCACGAGTCATTAAATCACGTTTAATTTGGACTTCTCTGTGCATGCTCTTTGAGGTGGACCCCTAAACCTGCATTATATGACTGACGGACAACAACGGTTTGACCGAAAAATGTCAAAATTGAAAATACTGTGGAAACAAAGACACCTAGATCTTGGATGCCCTTGAGGTAAGCTAAAACATATCAAAAATTAATTTCAAAGTGAACTATCCCTTTAAAGGTGCATCCAGAGAAACCATCTGGGGTTCATAAAATGCTAAATAAAATGAAACTTATACTGTAGAAGAGAGGGTTATCCAAATCTACACCGTTTCTGTCAGTAGCAAATTGCGCCCCTATATAAACATTCATAATGTCACTGCTAATGGGCGGAGTCTTTAATTTTTCCGTTCACCACTGGAGTAGCTGCTAATATTACAGATGTCATTTGCTAGTTGCCGGTTGTCACGGAAAAGCACAGGCTGTAATTGTTGTTTCACTGAATTTTACATCCATTAGTGGCAGGTCAAGGGCCGTTTATCCTCCAGCCCCTGAAGACTTCATCAGTGAGGCTTTGATGATGCTGATGATGCATTAGCCAAATCTCAAACCAGGATTTCAGCCCCTCCAGGAAGCTCCAGCTAATCCATATGAATTTCCATCTGTTCGTATTTTAGATCCGCCTGATTTGGTGTTTTTTTTTTTTTTTTTCTGCAGGTGAGAGAGGCGAACGGAAGCGGAGAAAATAGCGCAGATTAAGTTGAGGTAATGGCACTCATGCACTGCCTTTGTGTGTGCACAGTATCTGCAATTTTTTCAGGGCACCATGCAGGGCAAGTTAATTTTTCATAGCACCAGGAATGGGAATAAGATAGAGGGAGTGGAATAAAAGAGAGGGGAGAGAGAAATGCTTTTTTTTTTTCTCCCCCTTTAGATACTCATTTCACCATCTGATTGGTTTCAGCCAATCAGCTGGAGTCGATGTGGCACGGTAATGAGGTGTGCTGAGCGAATGAGCTGTGGTGGTGTGAGATGCTTATGCCTGTGCTGAACGAGAACTGATAGCCCAGCCCTCCCTCCTCGCTTTCCTCCTCCCCACAACCCATTCTGCATGTGTGTACGTATGGCCTATTTTTATGTGTTCAGCTGCTCAATATTCCTTTCTCATAAAGAGCTGAATGGATAGCTGAAGACCGAATTAGATTAGGACTCGGCATTAGGAATGAATACTGCGGTGATACTTAACTTTGGAAAGGTCATGGGCCACAAAGCAGAATGTTTTTAGTTCATTTTTAAAAAGATATTTGTATTGAAAATTCGACAGATTGTTTCTTTGTTGCATTGTAATTCCTACTTTTTTGACAAGACAAATAAAAGGTACCTTTTAATTATTATTATTATTTTGTATTTTACACATCAACACTACATTATATTAGCACATTAACACACGGTTAAACTAAATTAGTGCACAATGTAACTAATATTCTGGTCGGGCGCATTAAATTCTACCTGGTAATTAGTGTCAAAATCATTCATTTAGAATTGTATGTGATTGTTATTATAATGTAATTTAGAATTAAATAATGAACATTGAATTCATGAAATGAACACATAAATGAACATAAAATGACATAATCGTTCACGCTACATTATAAATGCGCATTCAATTTAATTTAATGCACTTTAATCTGTATTGCATGTTGATTAATTGCACTGAAATAGATTTTATTGTGCCTTTCAATGGACATTCATGTGCAGTTATTTGATGTTAATGAACATAGAATTGGTAATTTGCTCCCTAACGTCCAATAATATATAATTATGTGAACACGGCTTAATTTTTCCAATTACGCGTGAAGTTTATATACTGTACTTACTTGAAAATGAAACTTAATTTCAATGTGTTCGCATAACTTATTTTTTTCAGTTACACAAAGTTTATTCACTTAAGGGAGTCAGCTGATCATTTTACAGTCTTCTACAATGTAAAAAAAAATATTTTCATGACTTGTAATCACATTTTTTTCTTTTGTCAAATCAAATTAGATAATTAATGTAGTTCAGATAACAAAATATTTTGAGTTTCTGATCATTAAATCAATTTCCTTCATTGTATTAACTCAATTTTTCCATTTCAATGAACTTAAAATTTTAAGGCAACCAGGTGACTTTTTTTCTTATTAACTCGGTTAGACGACGTGTGTTACCAGTTGTGGTTGTCACGAAACAGAGTTGAATAGTGCTGGATTAGAGCCTTAGTTTCAAACCAGCCTGTTTTTGTATGTACCAGAAGTGGGAGATTATTGACTATGCAGGTCACCAGTAATTGATTGTTTAGACAGGAAATTAATCCAAACAAGCTGTTGAAATGCATTGGGGTTTAAAGGATTGGTGCCAGTCTTGACCAGTGCACAGGAGTCCGTCTATAGCATGATCTCTGGATTTTATAGGTGAGGTGTTGAATTTTTCACACACGGCCCCCAGAAAGCATCTTGTTATGTGGAAGAGGATGTGGATGGGCGCTTTGATGTGGCGGATAACTAGTCAGGGTCTTCCAGCCCTTCTGCCTCAGTGTGCCATCTATTTTCTTTTAACTTAGAAGCTAGTTCCGAAATCTCTCCAAGAAACCAGAGATCTGCAGGCTGAGAGGTTGTTTTGCTCCTCAAAATATGCGTGTTGGTCTGGAGGAAGTTGACTTGGGACTCCACACAGATGGCACTGACCACAGGGACCGGATAAAAGAGCCAGATTAGGAATGGCTGGAGAGACCCTGCTGGGGTGCTGGTTGAGCTTTCCATCTCTCTCTCTCTCTCTGTCTTGTTTGTAGGTTGGTGCGTTTAGAGAGGCTCCAGTTTCCCACTTCCTCTCTCAAGCCCATTTACTGCCATTTTACAGCTCATTTGGGTCCAAGTGAGCAGCATGCCAGCACCTTCTCACAGGCTCTCAGTGACCCACTTTCGGCTCAGGCGGGCCAATCGAATCAGACCCTCGAAAGAAGGGCAGATTGATCTGACCATGTCTGTTTTTTTTTTTTAAGGTTACATACTTGTGCCAAACTGCGTCAAGATGTGTGGGCTATCTCTTGTTCACATACATAATCTCATTGGCCCAGAGGAAGGTATTGGTCACAGTGTGATGTGACTAAACAACATGCAGGAAAGTTAAAATATTCACTATTTTCCGCACCGGAGCACACAACAAATTCACACCGAGTCCAATGCCAATTTTCTGGAATTATTTAATGTCCAGAATTTTAAAAAATCATCCCTAGTTTCTGAATCAAATGTTATGTTATTGCAACATGTGGTGGATTGCAGCATCTTAATATTTTACTGTGAAGGAATATGTAATGTTAATGTTTTTCAGGCCAAAAAAATCAGAGATTCGATTGGAACAGGCTTTTTAGAGAGACTTTGCTGGAAGAAATAAGTTAAACATGCAAGCTTGTTTGGGTTTAACAACTTGTGCTAAGTGTGTGTTTCTCGAACATCAAGCAAATTTGTATCCCATTTATTTTTGTTAAAGGAGTAGTTCACTTTTCAAAAAACTTTTGCTGATAATAAAATGGTCTGTTCATTTATACATTTCTCAATGCTTCGTTTTGCATGTATGGACCCTCATTATGTTACTGTGTTAGTGTGGGGTTACTTTGAGCCTTGTTATGTAGTGGTATAAACTAGCAATTTCTTTTTACTTAGTAAATGCCCCCAGTACTAGCATTATACGCTAAACAGTTTTTAGAGAACGATTGACTTGGTACCAATGTTTTATTAGACCAAAGGTTCATTTTGCGCTTTTAAGTTCTCCTTTAAGTTTTTAATGCTCGCCTTGCTGTGTACTGCGATGCACGTTCGTGACTCTCCTGTTCGAACTCTGTTCGAACGATCTTTTTTCCGAGTCAATTCGGTTATTTCGTTCGTTGAAAAAACCAAATGACTCGGAAAAAGATTTGTTCATTTTGATGAACGAGTTCGAACGGGAGAGTCACAAACGTGCGTCACAGAACAGAGCAAGGCGAGCATTTGAGCTAATAAAACTTAAACTTTGCTATTTATTTTTTAAATGAGCAATCATTTCGCTTGATAAGACCCTTATTCATCGTCTGGAATCGTTTAAAACCCGTTGAACAGTTTGCAGTTTGTACTGAAAGTGTATTTTGGACCTTGAAGCGTTTGGTTCCCACTGAAGTGAGAAAAATGCTGGATTGTTTTCTTCAGAAACCTTAATTTCTTTTCGACTGAAGAAAGAAATACATGGACAATTTGGATGACATATACATATTGGATGATATATATATATAGCCTATGTATATTTCAACCATCCCTCGGCTGATTTCCATGACACTATTCATTTCTGCCCAATTTTATAGTATTTTAGTAGTAAAAAAAAATCTAGATAAATGTCACTGAACATCCTTTTTTTATCTGACATTTCCATTCGAGCTGTAATGGTGAAATTATGGAAAAAGTTAGAAAATACTCTGTTATTTAGAATACTTAAAATGTTCAATCGTTTTACTCCCAAAGCGGTCGATCGTTTTACTCCCAAAATGTAAAAAAAAATCATTTCCTCCAAAGAATGTGATCAAAAACCTGTGATCCTTTGACAAATTGCTTGTGATGTCCCCACATTTGTAATCGCCCGGATAAAAGCATCAGATAAGAAATGTAAATGAGAGTGTTCTTCCAGAAAAAAAAATCTAATTCCTGATCTTTTTCTCCATCCCTTTCTCTCTCTCCCTCCTGCTCCCTATTTATAGATCTGTCCACTTGTTTATAGATCTGTTTCTGTGTGTCCACTGCCTGAGATCTTTCATCAAAGCTGGGGCCGATATTACCGCTGTCTCTCTTTCCAGCTCGCCTCCCTCTCGTTCCCAGAGCCTTGGCACACTCCTCACAGGCTGATTTAAGAGGGAGCATTACAGTGCAGGAGATGAAATTATTTCATTCCTCTCCTCTACTGCTCTCTTCCCGCTCTTGATGGGGTCCCCTGCTGTTTCAGAGGCACGTGGGGAGAGACGTGTCCTGCGTTAGAAGCAGCTCGCTTCTAACATGCGTTTGACCCTTCGTTCCTGCTGCAGAGGGAGCGGTTGCTTTCAGCATCAAATGATTAGTGATCTGGGGCCCTAGAGGCATGGAACTGAGCTCGCTATACGCTCAATTTTCTGCCATCAGTGAACAGTTAATGTTAGTCTGGGTAGTAACACACACAATGGGACTAGGCGACCTCATGTTCTCAGGCGACTTTGATGCGCAACCGGATTACATTATCAAAACTGGCCCCAAGAGTTTGTCAGAACTGATGATAGACTTGTTTTTTTTTTTTCTTTATTGGTAAAACCAAAATGACGTCGCGTTGGCTTATTATGTTCCTTAGTTGAATCATGGAAAAAACAGTTACGCCAAAACGGTAACACTTTACTTGAAGGGGTGTGCATAAGACTGGCATGACACCTTCATAACCATGACATACGTCTTGAATATGAAGTATGGTTTATGCATGTTTATGACAACTGTCATTATGTGTCTTTCGCTCAATAATTACATTTTGAATGCAAATATGACATTGTTTAAACCATAATTGTCATAACCTGTCGGTGTCTTTGTCATGACAACTTGACATTAAATGAAGTTAAACTGTCATGTGATCGGCTTTGACATTGGCTGTCTTGAGGCCATTATAACTGTGTCATGAATATTTTTCGTGACCTCAAATACAGTGGTACTAATTGAATTTGTGGTTTTTCAAGGTGTCATAACAAACAATGTCATATTTGCATTAAAAATGTCATGACTGAGCGAATAACACTTAACAGTTGTCACAAACATGCATAAAACTTCCTTCATATTCAAGACGATTATGAAGGTGTCATGTTAGTGTTGCACTCCCCTTCAAGTAAAGTGTTACCCTCATCTTTGATCACCAAAATGAAATATTTAAAGGTTTTTTTTCCTTGAAAAGAAATTATTCATGCCTTAAATTGGCTCGAAAATAACCTCATTTGGTATTTAGTTCTATGAATATGCAATACGCCCCCACTCACCAGCTCAGAGATCCACTCATTGACGATCACACGTTGTCGTGACTGCAAGGTTAGGTTCGATGATAGAAACACAAGCGATTTTGCACATGGTTTGTCTTAAAGTATATTAAAAACACCACATAGACCATGAGAACTATAACGGAGAAGCTTCTCGTTGTAATATGGATTACTTTCATGGAGCTTTTTTGGGTTAATTACCCCCCATTATTGGCATTTTGTATTATTTTTTCATTTGTGTTCCACAACGTGAGGGTGAGCAGGCCTAAATGATGACAGTGTTTTATGTTTAGGGTGAACTATCCCTCAAGTCTTGGCTTCCGCGCTTGTATTTGAAATCTAGAGAATAGTAGAGTAGGTCCATTACATAATACATGAAGGGAACGAGCAGTGGGACAGAAATTTGATTTCTGAAAGCAATGTCTTGTACAGTTCCATGTCTTTCAATCTATCAACCTCTCATTCCTCATTAAATCCTCATAGTAAATGTTTGAATAGCGTGAAGGGGCTCTCCGCTGGGCTATAGAGCTTGTTCTCTCATGTCCTGCTCGGATCGCAAAAAACCCTCTGAGAAAACTCCCACCACCATTTGTGTCTCCCTTTCTCAATATACCCTCTGCTCTCTCTCAATATCTATTTCTTACACACACAAATAGACATTCCTCATGACTGACTCCATCACTATTCTGTGGAAGGCCTGTATTAAAGATGCATCTACACGTTCGCGACTCAAATCGGACCCCATGCAATAGCTGCTGAATTATGGAGACCGCCAATGAAGGTGTTTGCCTTTGATCTGATTCAGACTGACTCACACACTTTTTCTCTGTGCTTTTCTTTGGCGTAGGACTGAAGTCGCTCTTCAAAGTACAGTGATAAAACAACGACATAATTGTATGACATTATGATAATTTTATATCACATCACTGCACTATCCCCACCACTTTGTAGTGATTTAAAATGATTCCCATGACCATCACACTCTCACCTCCTTATTTTATAGGCCGAGATGTGCCTTTACACGGTATCAGTGTATATTTAATGGTCGCAAAATGGATGTCATTTGTCACGTATTAATAATGTATTGTGATAGGTTGACTTGAGTAACCTTTCAAGTAATCTTTCCACTCTTTTTCTCTGACGAACTTGCCGGCCAGTCTAAAATGGCACATCACGCTAAGCAATAATGACCCGTATTTTAGCTTTTTGGCTGTTTAGGGAAGCTGCATGATTGTTGCCGGGTCAGGTTGATGTAATTTTGTAAAGAAAAAGTGTGTGTCATGATTCCTGTCTTATGTTTTCCTTGTCTTGTGTGGACTTTAGTTATTTCCTGTTCTCTGCCATGTTTTGTAGTCCTTTGTAGTTTTTCTTGTTGATGAGTCTCTCCAGGGGTTTCTAATCAGCCCTGCCCCCTTGTTATCTTGTTTAGCTTATTTGTAGGTGTATTTATACCTCTGTGCTTCAGTTGTTGGTTGTCGTTCGTTGTTGCTTGTAGCCCTGTTCTGATTTTCTTTGTTTATCCCATGATAACATTTTGAAGTCCTTGTTCCTAGTTTCTTTGTTTACCCTGGATTACCTTTTCATTTAATTAAAAGTGCTTGCATTTGGATTCGCTCTCCGCTTTATTTCTGGCCCCGATGTTACAACGTGCTTATAGCACATGATATGCATGCATGACGTCACTGTGTTCACTAATTAGCTTCTTTTATTTCTTTTTTTTTTACACTGAGACGATAAAGGTCTTGTGAAACCTGTTTTCAAAAGTTTGGGTTTTCAGGCCCGCAAAATGTCATTGTCGTTTAAATAATTGGCTGAAACACAGAAAACCTTTTTTTTTAAACGTTTTTTTTTTTTTTTTTTTTTTTTTTACGAATGAATCATTCTGTCAACAGATTCAAAAGAATCGAGTTTAAAAAAAATGATTCGGTCACAAATTGGACATTGCTATGGTGTCTCGGCTGTAATGACAATAATGTTGTTGTTTTTATGAAGTGAAGATGGTGCTACCTGATTAAAGTAAAAATGTCTGTTGTCTTCCCCAATTGTTGTCTTTGGCCAATGGCTATGCCAAATACGTAGGAAAATGTCAACCCCCATAATGCAATGGGTATGTTGCCATCCAATGCCACTCTCACCAGTCTGCTATGGATACGTTTAACCGGAGTCAAATAAAGCTTTGAGTAGGAATTAGGAAATAATTCTTAAGAAAATATTTGTCATAATGGTCTCGACTTGTCATGTTTCTAGGTGCTCGAATTCAAAGAGTAAACTTTAAGCGGGAGTGAGTTACTTTTGATTTCCGATAAGGGTTCCAAGGCTTTGTAGGCAGTGGCTAATGGCAGCAAAGACTCCAAAAGTAAATATGGAGAGAATTCCACGAAAAACTGTGTTTGGAGTCAACGCTTCCAACTGGATGGCCACAAACATAGTGTTTTAGGCCAAATGAAGGGGAAAATCTGAAAGAAACTGCCATTCCATCAGTCCTGCCAGAAGCAAAATAGTGTTGCATACAGGTAAGAAAGCTGTTCCCATAGTGTTCGATTTTTACCATACCATAATGCTATTCAAAGAGTAGACAAAGTAGATTTGTTATGTTGTACTGTTTTGTTAATAACCTGTTAACCCTTCTTTGGATCCGACTGTCCTTGAATGGCTTTAAAGAGTTGGTTAAAAATGTATTCATTATTTACTCACCCTCAAGGTTGTTCCAAACCTGAATGAGTTTCTTTCTTCTGCTGAACAGAAAAGAAGATATTTTAAAGAATGTTGGTAACCAAACAGTTGATGACACCCATTGATTTCCATTGTATTATTTTTTTTTTTTTTCCTTCAATGAAAATCAATGGCTACTCTCAACTGCTTGATTATACCAATATTCTTTAAAATATCTTCTTTTGAGTTCAGCAGAAGAAAGAAACGTATTCAGGTTTGGAACAACTTGGGGGTGAGTAATGATGACAATATTTACATTTTTTGTATGATGTAATTGAGGTCTGTTTACTTTTAAATAACGTTGACTTTAATGCATCTGGAGCAGTTGAAAGCCGAGGAACAGAGATGACGACAGATTGGTGACAGACACTTCTGTCTCTGTATGTGACTGTGTGTGTGTTTTCTAATGGGTTGTCGTGGGACTACTTGATGACAGCTGGGAGTTGAAGGTGACCACAGCAGTAGAATCATATAGTCACTGCCACCATGGACCTAATTAGAACCTTCCACTGACCCCTAGTGAGAGCGAACGGGAGACGTCACACGCCTCGACCAACAAGACAGACCCGTCCTGAGGCGTTTCCCCATGTCCGCACTCTCAGATACAAATGTCTGTACAAAAAGTCTGCGGTCGTGTCCTTGTTATGGTGAGTATGTGTGTACATGAATGTGCATGTGTTTTCTCCAAGGTACTGAGATCAAATGGCCTTTTCTTGCAGTTGTCAGTGGCTCAGTGTGTGCTGTGAGTTTTCTTTAAATAACAAGAGGAAGTAACTACTCAAGGATACACCGGGGAGGATCGAGGTGAGAGGTGAACGCATCCAGAGTGTGCATTTGTGTGGCTCAAGTAAACAACACATTGGAAGGAATCTCCCAAGGGCACAGACTTAAAATTAGAAATGAATTGTTAATTCAACAGCACAACATCACAGGTTGCTAAAACTCACACTTTATATTAAGTGGCTTTAAGTACCAACATTGAAATTAATAATTTGATACAAAGGAATTATTGTGTACACACATGTTTTTACATTGTAATTATATTTAAAAAATACCAGCATGTAATTACTGGCGTAATTAATTTATGTAATTACATATGTAATTACACAGCTGACCCATCCCTTCCCTTACACTTAAACCTACCCATACCACCACACCTGTCCCTAACCTTATCCGTATCCCACCTCAATAGCACCAAAAGTGATTTACAATACAACATGAGCACAATAAGTACATTGTACTTATTTTTAAATGTAAGTACATAGTACTTAAAGCCACCTAATATAAAGTGGGACCGGACTCCATACTCAACAATAAGTTGTCATTATGACGCCATTTTTGAGTCATAATAAAGTCAGCTTATAACCAGTTCTGGATAAAGTGAATATCAGAGTCAGCAGTGTAAATTACGGTATCATCAGCATAAAGATGAACCTTACCAATGGAGGAAATGTGCGATAAATCGTTAGTGAAAATCGAGAACAAAAGGGGTCCTAGATTAGAACCTTGAGGAACCCCCTTATCAACCAATAAATAATCAGATAGTGAACCTTGAAAAGCAACACACTGCCGTCTATTGTGAAGATACGAATTAAACCACAGAGCACTTTGATTCAAACCTTTTGCATAAAGCTTGTCAAGGAGAACGTAATGATCCACCATATCAAAGGCTTTAGAAAGGTCAGTTTGCTGTCCCGTATCAAAAGCGGAGAAAATGTCATTGGTGAACTTCAATAAAGCTGTGGTTTTTGACAAATTAGGCCTAAAGCCAGATTGATATGGGGATAATGTGTTATTCTGAATAATGAATTTTGATAATTGATTAAAAATTATTTTCTAAAATAATTTAGCAGTGATATACAGATTATACGTGATTATACAAGATTTGCTCTTATCTTCATAATATGTTTGTGTGTAGCCGGGCACCAATTTCATGTCATTTTTAGAGCATAAGGTACATTCAGTAGTGACTTGGTTTAAAATAATTCATAAATCAGGTTTGGTTTAGAATCCAAAAACCGTAAGCTTACACTGACTCCCAGTTAAAGGTGGTTGTTTTGTGCTTGTTTTTCCAACCAAAAATTCAGATGCGGTGGAAATAGGCACGATTTGATTAATGGATGTTACACAGTAATGTCAATAAGTCCCAGTAGAGTTGCAGGAACAGATACAGGAAGATAAAACACACACTGACATGATACCAAACATGTCCTGATTCCTAATCACAGACTCTCTTATTAGATGAATAACTCCCAACCTGCATCAATCAAAATGTTTACAGTGATGCTCATCCTTTTGTGCTCGCATAATGATCATTTATTTAGCCGTCCATCTGTGCTTGTTATAGGGTTGATAAGGAGGCGGGGGGGGGGGGGGGGGGTTTAAATGAAAGCCGAGCAGCTAATGTAATTAAAATGAATCTGAAGTGCAGGTATATTTTTGAGCTCCACACTTTACGTTCATCATGACCGCAACTAAGCTTGGTTTATAAAAAATGCAGCAAAGATGGGCTCAGATTTACGGTGTTGTGCACGAGGATTGCAGTCAGACGAGGCCTGCAATGTCATTTTGAAGGTCGTAAACAATGTTGCAGCCCTCCGTGCTAATTTTATTGATGGCTTGCTTGTACAGGAGTGAGAGAGAGAGTGTTTGCAGTTGTGTTCAGGCTGTATAGACTCGTATTCCAGTAATTGAATGGTGTGTGTGTGTGTGTGTGTGTCTGTGTGTGTGTGTTTGCAGAGTTGCATGATAAGATGAGTACATGAATATAAAGTCCAAAAGTCTGAGACCTTTTTTAAAAAAAAAAAAAACAATTACAAATTATGGAAGGAAATTTGACCGTCTATGGCAGTTTGAATCTTATTTCCTGAAATTATGTGATAAATATTTTTCTTCAACAATATCAAAGACAAAATGAAAAATGTTACAAGGATTTTAAATTATAACTATTAAAAAAGTACTAACACTACTAGTGCAAGATATTAACAATGCATTAACAATGATTTTTGTTTTTTGTTTTTTTGGAGAAGAATAAAAAAATTTAAATTATCCACCCATAGTCAATCATGTTGAAGCATGTTTGATTTACTATATAAAATATACTATATAAAATTGTGTTTAATATAGATATGTTTACAACATGTTTAATATAAAGATTTTAATAAAAATATAAATATTTGCACTATTTGCATTTGCATATATATATATATATATATATATATATATATATATATATATATATATATATATATATATATATTAGAAAACTTTGATGCGATTTTACTCTGAGCAAAGGTAACCAAATATTATGACATTAACTAATTGAATATTAATAATTTAAAGGAAAAAATATATATATTTAGAAAAAAAATGCAGAAAAAACTTTACTAATAATTTTCAGGGAAAACAATTATTTTAATAGAGACTTTTATAGACTATTTATTTATTTACTTACTTAATGCATTATACTTTCTAAAGATAGACATTAATAGATGGGTATTATAATGTATTATAACTGTATTATAACAATTATTGAAAGCATACAATCCATAATAAGCTGCATTACAGGACATAATTAATACATTATAAATACGTTTACATAAAGACGTTAAGTAAAGTGTTACCAAAACTTTGTTCAGAATCCTAAAACTATTATAGTATTTTAAATCTGATTTTGCATCCTAAGATTTTCAATGTTGACTCTGACTTTTGGGCCCCAACTACATGTTTACGTGTGTGTGTGTGTGTTTACATGAATGCACATTTCCAACTGATCAGAGGCTTCGTAATCTATACTCTGTCCCCCCGGCTCCCTCTCCATCCTGCTCTTAAACTCGTCTTTCATTTAAAGCTTAATCTCACAAAGCTCCACCGAGCACATATTCTTCATTTGATTACCAGGGGCCACAGAGAGAGATGGGCGCCGCAGATAGCACCATTGCCACGGTGATAACATCATCTCTATGATGATAGAACCATCTCCACGGCAACCCGATCAAGTATCAGGGTGGTTGGTAGGTGTGGGTTAAAAAGGCTGTAGGTACCATTAAATCGTCTGTGGTAAAGCACAACACTAAAACATGTCATCAAATGCTGAGTTCTGGCTCAGTGTGTGCTGTTAGATTACACAGCTGATATCAGAGCTGTTTGCATATGCAAATACATTCCTCTACAGAGAGATGAGGGGAAAAGGAGCCTTTTATTTCAGTCTGGGGTCAATTTTCAGGAACATTAGGACATCTGGATTCGCTCGCTTTAACATAAAATGAGTTCATAGCACGTTTATATTTAGATGTTTCCTCATTTTTGTTGTTTATTAATTGTTTTGTTAAAGTACTATCACATAAATGACATTTTAAAATACATTACAATAGAAAACTGTTTACCCTGGAGAGCATAAGAGACTTCTTTGAAAAACATTTTAAAATCGTACTGACCCCAAAACAGTGGTGAACACTAGAAATGTTATACTAAACAAATATCCTGAGAAATATCCAGTTGATTAAACTGTGTGACAACTTGCCCCGGTCTTCCCTACTGCTGGATCAAGTGTTGTAACATGACTGAAGATTATAGTACTTTGTAGGCTACTACTCAATGTAACAAGTACTTAAATATGTTACCATGAAAAAAGCCTGCAGTTACACATGGTCATTTTGTACCTTCTAAAATAGTGTATCAAGATGTACTTAAGTGTACGTCATGTGTATAAGGTATGTAGATACACATGAAGTACACTTAAGTACAATCTTGATTCACTTTGTTTTACGTAGCTTATACCTGTGTAATATTATGTAATTGCAATGTAATTAAGAAGCTACTGCATGTATTTAAACTGTGAACTGGGGTTTATTCAGATGGATAAGGTATGTAGATACACATGAAGTGCACTTAAGTACAACCGTGATACACTTTATTTTAGAGGGTACAAAATGACCATGTGTAACTGCAGGTTTTTTAGTAACACATTTAACCTGTTAACTGTCCCCCTTTTTTGAATAGACATGGAAATGCAATTTTCGAACTTAAATGGTTGTAATTCAAGGATGCTTTGGAATATAGATGTTGTTTTAAAGAAGACATTTGGCAGATTTTTGTAGAAGTGAAATAAATTAAGAAAGTGAAACAGAAAAACGTTATAGAAGTTTGAGTTTATGGAAATGTACAATGTAAAAAAAAAAAGAATTATTCATATTTTATATAAAATATATTTTTTCAAAACCTGGGTTACTCTAAAAATGCAGAAAAATCAAAGCCAAAAATCTGAACAAGTTAGGTTGATTTCTAAAAAAAAAATTAGCTTTCAGTAAGATTTTGTTTGGGTGCAGTACCAAACGTTTTCACTAGGGCACAACCATCCATTACTGCCCATATAAGGGCGCCTCCATTTCCATATGTGTTTTAAGTGATCTGAACCATTATTTCCACAATTTTCATACAATTTATGAAGTAGACATCCTATTCAGAAGTAGTACGTGAAGTTTGGCAGATTTTGATATGAATTCAACCTCTAAGAAAGACAAATAAAGAACATGCATGTGCGTTGTGGCATCCTGCCACATCACAAATGGTGAATTTCTTATTTTTTCTTTTTTTTCTGACCACACCTTAGGAGTATGGAAATATTCTTGTTGAAAATGTATAAATTACGGCTCCTCTGTAATTTTTTTTGAAAATCATCAAATCATCAGTCCCCAAATATGGAAACTAGAGATTTTAAGCTTTCAAATGATATATAGTTTGTCAATACTACTTAAGGTCTTTTCTAAGATATTATTGTTTTAAAAATATACATGTATGTAACCGACTCGGCCTGTTACATATGTGTAACAGTAGCTGCCTAATACATGAGTGTAATTACAATCTGTAAGTACAGGCTGTTCCATAATTTAGTTACATGTTAACTACATTTTGTTATGTTATTACAATGTCTACTACTAAGTAATTAAGTAATTATACTGTATCACAGACACCGTAAAATAAAGTGTTACCCCCAAAGGGCTTAATGATGTTGACTGTCAGAAATTGCCTCAAAAAAGGCAAGCTAATACAGTTCTTTCCAGTTGTATCATGCTAACACCACATTGTTGTATTATGTTAGCATATGCACTTGCTAAACACAGAGCCATATATACGATTCTGGAACATTCTTATCATCTAAACCCTATAAAAGTCATACGCTACTTTCTATTGGCCTCGAAGGGACTCTGCTGCCCTTTAGTGGCTGGCTTTTGTGCTAATAACACAGCGTTCCTGAATTAAATTTCTCTCCATCTCTCTCTAACGAGGTAACCTTTCCAGATGCCCACTAATAATATTACATTTCTGCCTTTTGGGTTTAGAGAGAGGCCACAGGGAGAGCCTGAGCACCAGGACTCCTTTATATGAACTTGAAGACCAAGGGTGTGAGAAATGCTTCTGTTTGAGACAGATGTATGAAAACACAAAAACAGGACTGGTCTGTCCTATATAATTGGTTTTCTGTGTGGTCCATTGGCTGGTTTTGGAGGACTTTTGGTCACTTTTAACTGGTCAGGCTGGGAAATCAGCTAGCTGCCCAAGCTAAACCAGCTAAACAGCAGTTTGACCAGACTAGGACACCATCTACAGTGTGAGAAATGCTGCTGTTCAAGACAAACACAATTATGGCCTGGCCTTTCATATATAGGCGTCTTAAACAAGAAGGTTTTCTAGCCTTATGTGTGTTCCAGCAGGTCGGTTGGCTGGTTTTAGAGGGGTTTTGAGCCCAAGCTAAACCAGCTAAACACAAGTTAGGCCAGGCTCGGACACCATCTTAGACCGACAAATCAGCTTAAACTTGTTTTCTAGACTATGGTGTTTGGTTGGCTAGTTTTAACAAGATGAAATCAACTAAACAACAGCTTGGCTAGGCTGGGACACCATCTTAGACCAGAAACCAGCCTTGGCTGGAATGATTAGTTTTGTGGTGTTGTTGTTGTTGTTGTTTCAGCAGAAGGATATTATGAGATATCTTGAAGACCAAGAGTGTGAGAAATGCTTCTGTTCGAGACAAACATAACTATAATGTGGTCTGTTGGCTGGATTTAAAGGGGTTTTAGGCATTTTTCAGTTGGTCAGGTGGGGAAGCAGCTGGCTGGCCAAGCTAAACCGGCTAAACATCAGTTCCAAGCTGGGACACCATCTTAGACAAACCAACTTAGGCCTGTTGTTTTAGTCTTAGATGATCGGCTGGGCAGTTTTAACAAGGTTTTGGACACTTTTTAGCTTGTCAGGCTGAGAAACCAGCTGACCCCCCAGTCTAAACCATCTAAACACCAGTTTGGCCTGGCTGGTGGACCGTCTTAGACCAGAAAACCAACATAGGCTGGTTTGAACATGTTTTTTGAGCAGGATAAACAATAAACGGCAAAGAATTATGAAAAAATCCCCAATCCATATCCATATGAATAATCAATGTCCTCGTTCATTCACCAAGCTACAATTGAATAAACATTAGGTAATTATTCAGTTGCACTCAGACTCGTTTTAAGAAGTGTAGTTATAGAAAGACTTAGCATTTAAAACGAGATGCAGCGTGTCACGTCTGTTTTCATGTGCGCCGTTCCGCACTCACAATTGTCAAGACTGAGTCAAATGGCTGGTGAGACATTTTCTAAGGGGCTTTCATTTTTAACACCGAGCTTTATTTCCCCACTCTGCATTGGAAATGATGGTGGGAGAAAAGAGATGTGAATGAACACATTGAACGGCACCTAAATAATCTACCGCTTAAGTGCAAGAACCCTGGAACGAAGGCTATAGCCACAGAGGAGGCAGATAACGCGTCAGCTCAGTCTCCACGTTATCATGCTACACAAAAGCACGGCTTTTATCCGTGCCACTGAATAGGCTCGTATCTGCCTTTCTAGGAAAAAGATTAGCAAGGCTGAGAAAATGCACCACTCGTACATTCATATTTGTTAGCGTACATTTGTGTGGTGACAAAACAAAAATAAACATCAATATGCGACTTTGAATATTTACCTTACGAGAGGTGGCCAGATTACACATCTGATTCAAGGTATTTCTAGTTTTGTTTCCGATTTTAATGAATTACGAGCTTCTCCGTGGGTCCTAATTATGCCATGATCCCAGCCCTGTCCCCCACAAAGAGTAATTTCCTCCCACAAAAGGATGTAGTTCAAAAAGCTCCTTCAAAAGTCATCACTCAATGCTCTTTGTCTGGAAATCTGTGCAGGATACAGAGTGTACAAACAGTTCTGGTGATGTGCAGTCGTGCGGGTTCGGAGACAAAGACATAGTGCCGTTCCTTTCTGCCTTCCGCCCCGGTTTTCCCCACAGCACGCAGGCATTAATCACAGGGAGGATGTGGCATTGACAGACAGCTGGATATCCCAGCATGCACACTGGGAGAAAACTTCATTTTTCTCAACCTCCCTCCAACAAATTCCAACCAATACAGCTTATACCCTAATTCTGAAACACTTTACAGGGCCTGTTCATTATTCCAAATGCTTTATAATGGCTTTTACTGTAATAAGCATCAATTTTTGAGTGCATATATGGCATTGTACTACTGTATAAGCTACTTTTATTTTAGACTGAATTATTGACAGATGTCAATGAAAAGGTGTATCTGGAAAGCATCACATTGTATTTTAAGCATCATCTTTCTGTACAATATTTGATTGTTAAGGAAGCTACCCTTAAATCAACATCACTGTTGGAAGGAAGGAAGGAAGGAAGGAAGGAAGGAAGGAAGGAAGGAAGGAAGGAAGGAAGGATGAAGGAAGGAAGGAAGGATGAAGGAAGGAAGGAAGGAAGGATGGAAGGATGGAGTAAGGAAGGATGGAGTAAGGAAGGAAGGAAGGAAGGAAGGAAGGAAGGAGTGAGGAAGGAAGGAAGGAGTAAGGAAGGATGGAGTAAGGAAGGAAGGAAGGAAGGAGTGAGGAAGGAAGGAAGGAGTAAGGAGTGAGGAAGGAAGGAGTAAAGAAGGAAGGAGAGAGGAAGGAGGGAAGGAGTAAGGAAGGAAGGAGTAAGGAAATGAAGAAAGAAAGGAAGAAAGGAGGAAGGAAGGAAGGAAGGAGTAAAGAAGGAAGGAGAGAGTAAGGAAGGAAGGAAGGAAGGAAGGAAGGAAGGAAGGATGAAGGAAGGAAGGAAGGATGAAGGAAGGAAGGATGAAGGAAGGAAGGAAGGAAGGAAGGAAGGAAGGAAGGAAGGATGGAAGGATGGAGTAAGGAAGGATGGAGTAAGGAAGGAAGGAAGGAAGGAAGGAGTGAGGAAGGAAGGAAGGAGTAAGGAAGGATGGAGTAAGGAAGGAAGGAAGGAGTGAGGAAGGAAGGAGTAAAGAAGGAAGGAAGGAGTAAGGAGTGAGGAAGGAAGGAGTAAAGAAGGAAGGAGAGAGGAAGGAGGGAAGGAGTAAGGAAGGAAGGAAGGAAGGAGTAAGGAAATGAAGAAAGAAAGGAAGAAAGGAGGAAGGAAGGAAGGAAGGAGTAAAGAAGGAAGGAGAAAGGAAGGAAGGAAGGAAGGAAGGAAGGAAGGAAGGAAGGAAGGAAGGAAGGAAGGAAGGAAGGAAGGAAGGAAGGAAGGAAGGAAGGAAGGGCAAATGCTCGGAAATTGACTTCCATATGAAACGAGACGCATCAAATAGACACCTTGTTGTTGTATAGTTGCTATCAGGGATTGTAACTGATAATGTGTTTGTTAAATGATTGGTTTATTTTGTAAATTCAACAGAGATACCATTTGTGTGCCGTACAGTGAAAGCAATAGGACGTGTATTCGTTCCACAGGTGTACAACATCTCACAGTTGGTTTCCCACTGATTTGAAGACTCATTATTTCTGGAAAACAGGTGGAAATGCTACGGTGAAATCCCACAAGAGCTCGAGCATTAACACGGCCCAATCAGACGCCGCTTGTTGTTTAGGGTGATTTTAAGTGATGATGTTTGATTGATTAAAAAAAAAACTCATAGTCTCCTGTCTCCCCCTCTACTGTATATCTCTCCAGTTCATCTCCTCCATTTTCCATTTCTCCCATAGGATTTGCCAACCTTTCTTTGGATTTTCTAGGGCTCAAGCCTTAGAGCTCCTTTCAGAGGAAATGAGCAAAAGATCTGAGATTTGCTGGTGAGCTCTACAAGTTTGCTTACACACATACATATTAAACCTCATACTTAAAGTGGTAGTTCACTCCCCAAAAAAATGAATACATTTCATTTGTTATTCACTGAAAATTTTGCTCCCCAGATACATTTCAGAGAGAAGTTCACTACTGGTCGTGAAATAGTTTGACAATTTAATTTAAAATATCTGTTTTGTGTTTTATTCCTGTGATGCAAAGCTCAATTTACAGCAAAATTACTCCAGTCTCCAGTGTCACACGATACTTCAGAAATTATATGCTGTTTTGCTGCTCAAGAAGTTTTTCTTATTATTATCACTTCTCATAAAAGTGGCTTAATATTTTTTATGGAAACGGTGATACACTACCATTCAGAGTTTGGAGTTATAATTGAGCACCAAGTCAGCATATTAGAATGATTTCTGAAGGATCATGGGATCAAACTGTCAATCATCCTCCATTACAACTTTATTGCGGCATCACGACCCAGGAGGGGCCGATCTCTGCTGGTCGGTCCTCTGCAGGCATGTTGTATATTTATGGAGGAGAGTGGCTGACGTTTAATGAAGCTGTTCAGAATGGACCCGACAGGCTGCGCTTTCCACCGCAGGCTCGCTCTAATCTCCGTTAAAATAAAAGATAATGAAGCATTTAAACCATCTGAACCTCTTTCAGCCTGTGGCCACACAGAGAGATTTGATATGAAGAGACAAGGCGAGAAGCGATCTGGTAAAGGAGGGAGGGAGGAGTCTGTCATTGTTGGGTCAGAACAGTTGATCAGCCTCAAGGCCTGCAACTGCAAGCTGTGAAGGAGGTGGGTAAGTTCGTGTGTCACAGTTTATGTGTCGTGGTTTGTGTGTGGACAGGTTTGTGATTTATTTTATTTTTTTAAACCTCTGCTAACAAGTTCAAAAATGGTCAAATCATGTTTTGCTCCAAATATCATTAGGTGTCTATGAGGGCATGGTGTAGGTTAATTTAGTGTAAAACTAATGTTCCCAGAGTATATTGGTATTTTTTATCCAAATCATGGGTTGAGCCTTTCGGGTCATTTTGTTTTGGGTAGTTTTTGTGTTACCCAGTTTCTAGGTCAGATGTTACAACCCAGTGTTTGGGTAGTTTACTTGTGTTACCCAGATCTTGGGTCAGACATAACAACCCAGGGAGTAATTTATCGCACGCTTTTTGCGAACTGTTCAGGAGAGAGCAATAAAGCTCCGTCAAAATGCTGCATGTCTTCGGTAAAATACAGGTTGTGTACATTTAATCTATAAATTCGTTATTGAGGTGTATATCATTTAATCATATGCAAAGCAACATAAAGGGGTGCAACGTGAGTCACCTAAACGAGTGTGACGTCGATCTTTTCGTGTGATGGAAACTCCTAATGCCTTGCATAAAATTTCATGATTTTATTAAAAAGGGTACAGAATGCTAATGTATAATGTTAAAATATGAACTGTAAACTGATTGTTTATGGACAGGTATAGAGCCTGTCGCTGCATATTTTGACTAAGAGTAAAACGCAGGGCGGCGGTCTGAAGTTAGAAGTTCCCCCGCTCCGGCACTCGACTCGAGATCCAGCGCCGTTACGGTGGAAACGGGATAACAGAGACTGGTTGATTACACTTGAATTACTTATAAATTGTTCACTTTTACTTCTAATATACAGGTGAAACTCGAAAAACTTTAATATTGTGCAAAAGTTTATTTATTTCAGTAATTCAACAAAAACAAATATATACTCATTACATGCGAAGTGAGACATTTCAAGCCTTTATTTGTTATAATTTGTTTGATTATGGCTTACAGCTCATGAAAACCACAACTTCAAAATAGAATATTGTGAAAAGGTTTTCATAGGCTGTAAGCCATAATCATCATAATTATAACAAATAAAGGCTTGAAATGTCTCACTTTGCATGTAATATGTATTCGTTTTTTTAAGTTGAATGGTCTATAATGTATTAAGTTGAATTACTGAAATAAATAAACTTTTGCACAATATTCTAATTTTAGTTTCACCTTAAAACAAGCTCATATGTTGGCAATATGTTTTCAAAATTATATGAAATATATTATACTGTAAAATATGATTGAAAATATAGGAATTATCATGCAAGCCAGTGGTTGTATTGAGTATATAAAAAAAGTTTAGCTGGTTTAAGTTAATCCTTAGACATTAATTAATGAATAAAGTAAAAAAAAGAAAGAAGAAAATTATAGTAAAAATGAACCCATTAAGCTAGGTTAAATAAATAACCCAATTTTCTGGGTATAATTAACCCAACATGTGTTCTGTCCTATATTTACCCAGCCCTTAGGTTGAAAACAACCCAAATTGGTTTGTTTTTAACCATTTTTTTAGAGTGAACCAAATGTAGCTGGGTTACCAGCAAAACCAATGCATCTAGTGCATATATGAGACATTCTTGCTACAATCTAAAAAATGCTGGGTTGTTTCAACCCAAATTTGGATTAAATATGGAAAAACCCAAATGTTGGGTTAAAAAACTACCCAACATTTGGGTTTTTCCATATTTGACCCAAATTTGGGTTGAAACAACCCAGCATTTAAAAACCCAAATGTTGGGTTAAAAATGTAATAAAAAAATATACAGTATGGAAAAACCTAAATGTTGGATCAAAAAACTACCCAACATTTGATTTTTTTTTTCCCCATTTTTTCCCTAAATTTGGGTTGAAACAACCCAGCATTAAAAAACCCAAATGTTGGGTTAAAAATGTAATTAAAAATATACAGTATGGAAAAACCCAAATGTTGGGTTAAAAACTACCCAACATTTGATTTTTTTCCATATTTTACCCAAATTTGGGTTGAAACAACCCAGCATTGAAAAACCCAAATGTTGGGTTATAAATGTAATTTAAAAATATACAGTATGGAAAAACCCAAATGTTGGTTTAAAAAACTACCCAACATTTGAGTTTTTCCATATTTGACCCATATTTGGGTTGAAACAACCCAGCACTGAAAAACCCAAATGTTGGGTTAAAAATGTGATTAAAAAATATACAGTTGAAAGTGAAAGTTAAAGTAACATTTTTAACCCAACATTTGGGCATTTTTGGGCACAACCCAGCATTTTTTAGAGTGTAATCTAACTTCAAAAGTCTCAGATTTTGTCTTGCTAAAATGTCCACATCTCTCTCTGTTTTTCCCTTTCAGAGTTTTCGGATCATTATCTAATGTTCGTGTCAATCTGTTTTCTTAGTTGCATCATTGGAATTGCTGCCAGGGCAAAGAAGCGCAAGAGATAAAGGCAGCAATGAATGGATGGTAGATTGAAATGATGGAAGAGTGGGAACAAAGATAGAAAGCTGCATAACAATGGTAAGAAACAAAGTAGAAACATGTTTACACTGCACCACATGGTGTGTGTGTGGCTCACATCTGTACTGAAATTACCTTTTCTCTTCAGCTCAGATCCATAAAACCCCCACAGCCAGCAGAACCCAGAAAATTAATGTGTTTCTGTTATCCGGTCAGTCCAGCTCCGTGTCTTTTCTCCTTTAGCCCTGTGGAGCAGATACATCTCTGTGGGATCTGCCCTCACCAGCGCAATCAAGCCAAACAAACCCGCGTGATCAAAGTATACTGCAGCATAAACAAAAGCTCGAGAGCCCCGCTCGCCTCCCTCAAGCTCAGAGTTTTTGATGATGAAAAGCAACTGAGTGTTCTTACATCTGAAAAATGAGCTATTTGAAAACATCATGGTAATTTATTTGGTACATTTGAAAGAGAAAATGTGAGTTTTAGTTTGCTGCACTCACAGAGTCAAACTTTACCAAACATATAAAAATAAAGGTCTTGCTAAGAGATTTATAGCTTGGTGTTGAAGAAGAACTTTTAAAAGTTGCTTTAATGCCATAGAACCTTTAAAATTACTTGTATGAGGTTGACCAATAGGAGCATGCAATGACTGGTCAGGAAGTAACGTGTAGTCTGACATGTCTTGTCCACGACACGACAAGATTTTAGGAGCCAAATCGCGTGATCTGCCACAGTGACTATCGTAACAGACAAAAAAAAAAATCGTGTAATCTGAACCAAGCATAATACGAAAAGATTATGGGAAGCGTGCTAGCCAGACTGGATTTAAACTTTCACCAGAGACCCAAGTTTGGTTTAAAGACAAAAAAACATACCAACCTCAATGTTCTCTCACACTCTCAGAAAAAAAAGGTACAAAAGCTGTCACTGGGGCTGTACCTTTTCAAAAGATACACTTTTGTACCTAAAGGGTGCATATTGGTACCTTAATGGTACATATTAGCACCTAAAATGTAATTATTAGCACCTAAAATTTACATATGAAGAGTTCAGATGCAAAAGCCTCTAAATGCCATTTGCAATTTTCGTCTTTAAAGATGATTTTTATCAAACTAGTATATTTAAGTTCAGTAATTTCACTTAAATAACAATTAATAAGGTAATTATCATTGCCATTTAAGTGAAATCACTGAACTTAAATATACAAGCTTGATAAAAATCATCATTAAAGAAGAAAATTTCAAATGGCATTTAGAGGCTTTTGCATCTGAACTCTTCATATTAGCACCTAAAATGTACTTATTAGCACCTAATAGTTACATATTAGCACCTAAAATGTAATTATTAGCACCTAAAATGTACATATTAGCACCTAAAATTTACTTATTAGCACCTAAAATGTACATATTAGCACCTAAAATGTACTTATTAGCACCCAATATTTACATATTAACACCTAAAATGTAATTATTAGCACCTACAATTTACATATTAGCGCCTAAAATTTACGTATTAGCACCTAAAATGGACATATTAACACCTAAAATATATATTTTGGCACCTAAAATGTACATATTAGCACCTACAATTTACTTATTAGCACCTTAAATGTACATATTAACACCTAAAATGTACATATTGGCACCTAATATTTACATATTAGCACCTACAATTTACTTATTAGAACCTAAAATGTACATATTAGCACCTAAAATGTACTTATTAGCACCTAAAATGGACACAAGTTTACCTGTTGAAAAGGTACAACCCCAGTGACAGCTTTTTTGTACCTTTTTTCTGAGAGTGCACCATTCCTGATTTCTAACACACACACTGCGTTCTGCGTGGTTTTGCGGCTCTCAGAGCAGAAACGAAAGCATGTTAGCTTATTTCGTCTATTATTACTCACCCATAGATCCTCCTCTCGTAGAAATCAGGATAGAAATGGTTGAATGTGGACGAAAGAGATGGATTAAAATAAAAGGTGTAAACGTGACTCCCTTAATTCCAGGTGTGAACAGGGCCTCTGCTTAACCCAAGTGTGTACACACCCATGCCCTTTATTGTCAATTTCCTTCAAATTCTGTCTGTGTGTGAGAGAGAAAGAGAGGTTTGCCTTACTCATAACATGACTAGTGCTTCTTCTGCTAGGTGATGTGGTGTGAATGTAAAACAGCCCTGTGGTGAGAGCGAGAGGGGAGTGCTGGGAAACCAACGATAGTATTATCTGCTGTCTCACCTCAGCGCCTCTTCTCATTTCTCCTTGATTAGAAATGCAGTTTACTCTTCACCCGCTAATGAAGAGTAAAATAGATATGTGTGTGTTTGGGTGATGGTTGAAGAAAGAAAGGAAAAAGAGACTTAGCTGGTTTCCCTTCAACTATTTGTGAAAGGAATCCTTGACCACCAACTGGGAGAAGCACACTCACTTTTAAGTGCACTCTGGTTTGCCACAACCTTTTTGAGCCCTAATTGAGGATGACATGCTGGCGAAGTGCTATTTTACACTTTCTTAAGACATGAAATATCCCCATAAGAACTTCCTGGAACAGACACAACACTCATTAAAATGGTTCAACCTTATGTTTGAGTGCCATGATACTGTGAAAGTTGCATATTTTAAAAGTTTATTGCTCCTGTTTCCCTGCTTGGCTTACATTGTAAGTGGATTACTGTAAATACACTTCTTGTTCATTTTTCCAAACTGAGGGATGAGTCTAACTAGATTGGCTTTTCCTCAGGAAAGCTCAGGTTTTTGTCTCTGTGTAAATTAAATGTGGCAATATTTAGTATATTCGGTATTCTGTAAATCAACATCTGCGAGTGTGATATTGGTTAAATGTCTACAAACAGTATTCAAAAAGTTCAAATCTATCATTTACATTTCAAACACGATATTGAGAGTTTTTGCATATTTGTGCTCCAATGATAATAGTTTCAAATGATCCCAGAATTAACTGTTTTGTCTCGAGCAAAACACAATTTGATTCATTCCTAAATGAATTGGTGTCTCTGACTGAATTATTCAATGACTCATTCAGGCAGTGTCTGAATAACATTCAATCATACTACACTTAGGCTGAATTCATTCTTTTTGAATGAATCTTTTGATGGAATAATTCACCGACTCACTCAAGACAGGCACTAGATTTTATTCCAGAATAAATCAGTGTTTTTGAACAAATCGATTAAGATAATGGTTCGCTGGTTCACTAGTTTTTTTCTGAAAGAATCAGTGTTTTGAACAAATCGATTAAGTTCATGATTCTCTGACTCATTAAACACAGTGGATAAATCTGAAGTAGAATACTACATATTAGTTTTATTGTTTCTATGCTAATCTGAATTCAGTCTGTCACTTTTTTAGTTCCTCAATGAATCTGTGTTTTTGAACGAATCAGTTTAATGAAGGATTCAAATAAATCAGTCATAAAGACAGATTCTGGTCGCTACTTAAATGAGTAGTTCACTTTTAAAAAATCTGTTGCTGATAAATTACTCACCCCCATGTCATGCAAGATGTCCAAGTCTGTCGAAAAGAAATTAAGGTTTTTGATGAAAACATTCCAGGATTTTCTCAATATAATGGACTTCATTGGGAACCAAACGGTTCAAGGTCCAAATGAGAGTTTCAGTGCAGCTTCAAAGGACTTTAAACGACAACAGCCGATGAATAAGGGTCTTATCAAGCGAAACGATCGCTCATTTCAAAAATAAATAAAAAAGTTTAAGTTTTATAAGCACAAATGCTCGCCTTGCTCTGTTCTGTGGTGTGCGTTTGTGACTCTCCTGTTCGAACTCGTTCATCAAAATGAACTAATCTTTTTTCGAGTCATTTCGTTCGTTGAATCAACCAAATGACTCGAAAAAATATTTGTTAATTTTGATGAACGAGTTCGAACAGGAGACTCATAAACACACATTTGTGCTTATAAAACTTAAACGTTTTTATTTATTTTTTAAATGACCAATCGTTTCGCTTGATAAGACCCTTATTCATCGTCTGGAATCGTTTAAAGGCTTTTGAACAGTTTGCAGTTTGCACTGAAACTCTCATTTGGACCTTGAACCTTTTGGTACCCATTGAAGTCCATTATATGGAGAAAAATCCTGGAATGTTTTCATCAAAAACCTTAATTTCTTTTCAAATGAAGAAAGAAAGACGTGGACATCTTGGATGACATGGGTTTTAGTAAAAGTGAACTATTTCGTTAATGGTGTAACTGCAACCTACTGTATGAGTACCGGGAAAAAAAAAATCACCATGCAAATTTGCCTGACGTCATCACAATTGGTTACACTTTAAGCAGGTTAATCATAAATGTTTTTAAAAGTCTAACAGAATATGAGAACTCTTACCAGCACAAAATTGGAAACACTCCAAAAAAGTATTTTTGCCCTCGAGTGGTATATTTATGGCGTCCTCTCGCCATGAAGTGTTTGTGATTTTTCATGTTAAAACCAGAGAAGCTTGAAGTCTATTTTTTGTGATAACATCTTTTCTTTTTCTACACCTCTCAGAGCTCCTTGCTTCTCCTGCATGCGTTCCTGAACCTGAAAGAAGTGGCAAACTGTGAGTGCCCTTGTCAAAAAAAAGTACCCATAACTGCTGGAGAAGTCTCCTGCTGTTACAAGGAATTCTGGGTAAGAGTGTGTGCTGTAAGGGTTCATAAAAGTCAATCCATGGGGGATTTACATGTATGAACCGAAGCTAAACCCAATCAGCACACTGCTGAGATCGATAAATCAAACTTAAAACACCATAACTGCAGGCTTCAAAGTAAAAACAACATCAAACAAAATGTCATGATTGCAGTATAATTTTTATTTAGACTACCACCATTCGCGACAATTTTGATCATAATCGTTATCGTGATCGGCATTATCATCATTGTAGTGATGTATGACAGCATCATTATTCCATAAGAATAGCTTACAGATGCAGATCATCTACAAGGACACATGATGGGACGGAAAGCCATTGGCGCTCTCATTGGCGTCGTGATGATCTTGTTTTCTGCGTGTGCGACCGTTTAGATTTATGAATTCATAAATATGGACCATCTCGCTTGAAAATATACAATGACTCTCAGAGGGCAAAATCAAACTCTAGTGGTTTCAATTATACGCCATATAAAAGCCAATGGGGAGAATTTATTTGTGTTCAACGGAGGACCGCAAATCCATTTTGTCGTGCATATGTGTGTGGAAAGAACAAATGTGTGTGAAAGGCTTGACTTTTAACTACTAAAACAAAATAAAAAAACACCCACAGATCATTTTTATTTCCATTTTGACACAATTCTGGATGGTCTGTTCAGCTACACAAGGGACTCTTCCAAAAACTAATGTACTGCTTACTTAGTGTTATTTATATACTATTATAGTTGGTAACACTTTACTTGAAGGGGTGTGCATAAAACTGACATGACACCTTCATAACCATATGTCTTAAATATGAAGTAGGGTTTACATGCAGCCAATTTTCAGGTTTTGGTCGGGTTAAGATCTATACTATACTATATAAAATCTATACTGACATTTGTTATGACTTCCACTTCAAACGTAACAGTGCTCATGAAAACTTGCGTTAACTCTACGATAAGTAAATACACTTCACCTGCTAATTGCTCAAACACAAAATTCTAGAGATGACTGCATGCTTGTTTCTCTGCCGCATAAGGCCTATATGAACCATGTGACTGCTTTCCTATTAAATGATAACACAGTCTCATCCCAAGAAGTCATAACTGACGTCTTGGGACGTCTTTTGACCATACGTCAACATCCGCCTTTTTAGGGTACCCTTAAACGTCGGTTATACGTAACGATCGCGGGCCGTCATACAACTGACGCTTTACCTTTAGCGTCGGTTAGGTGATGGGGTAGGTTTAGGTCTAGATCCGATAACGTCATCTAACCGACATTTAAGGGTACCCTAAAAAGACAGATGTTGACGTATGGTCAAAAGACGTGGGATGAGACATGCATTTAAAAAATTTGACTCATTCGTTACTGCAACATTTATTCTGGCAAGTGAAAACATGTAAACCCTAAAAGCTAACGTTTTTTTGGTGTATATCAATGCAGTCTAATGCTGTAGTCTGTGATCAGCAGAGTCTCTTTCCTTTTGCTTGTACAAAAGGAGTGCGACATGTTCATTAAACAGCAGGAATCCCATTAATAACCCCATTAATAACCCCACGTCACATCACTCACATGTAATTAGTCAAACAAACGGCCACAGCAATGCTAATTGTCCCCCTGTTCTCTCTCCCTCTCTCTCCATCACTGTCACTCTAGTCCTCTTTTCTGTCCTCTCTGCTCCATTCTTTCTTCAGTTTTCTTCAGCCTCCATCATATGTGCACTAGAAATCACACTATTATGTCTAATAGAAACAATGACGTTTACAAAACTCAGTTATTTTATTTTATTTTATGCTATTCATTTTATTTTGTCATTTTTGTTATGCTATTATTTTTTTATTAATTCCTTATATTTATGTTGATGCTTTTCATTTAAATTGTGTTACTTTTTTGTTTTTTGATTAAATTTAATTCTGATTATGTTATAGCCACCATCATAAGTGCATTGACCTAGAAATCCAACTGATTTTTTTTTTTTTTTTTTTTTTTTGATTTTTGTATTCTGACATGATATTCTCTTTATTATTTTTATTTTTTCTGTTCTTTTTATTTTGTTAAGTTCATTATTTTAATTAATTTGTTCAATTTATTTGTCATTCTATCATTTTATACCTTATTATTATCTTTTATGTTATTTCCATACTGTAAAAAATATTTTCAAGATTTGTTATCACAACATTTTTTCTTTCGTCAAATCAACTTTATAATAATTTATTTAGTTGAGATAACTTATTATTTTGAGTTTCTGATGGTTAAATTAATCTACTTCATTGTATTAACTCACTTTTTCCAGTTCAATCAACTTAAAATTTTAAGGCAACCAGGTTACTTACTTTTTTAAGTTAAACCAACAATATTTTTTACAGTGTAGTAATCACAACATTTTTTCTTTTGTCAAATCAACTTAAATAATTTATTTAGTTCAAATAACATATAATTTTGAGTTTCTGATGGTTAAATTAATCTCCTTCATTGTATTAACTCACTTTTTCCAGTTCAATGAACTTAAAATTTTAAGGCAACCAGGTTACTTACTTTTTTAAGTTAAACCATCAATATTTTTTTTACAGTGCATTCTAGGTTCTGTTGTTGTTGTTGTTTTGTTGCATATTTAATTTATTTCTCAATAGAATTTTTTTATAATTTTTCATCAAGCCATCCATATCTTTACATAAAGAACAAACTGAAACTGAAGTCATTATTCTTAACAGACTTACTGTTTTCTTTATACTGTAAAAGAACAGTGTGAACATTCTCCAAAATACCTATTTTAGCATTTCCCAGAAGAAAAGCGTATGTTTTTGCATAAACAATACCTACGAATGTTTGTGTGAACTATTCTTTTAACCTCAGGTTGCTCCAGGGGGCTTGTCACTGTAATTTGTCGTGAATCTCTTCGGATAAAAGCGTCAACTAAATGACTGCTCAAAGGCCGTAAACGCAGGCACGCTCAAAAACGCATACAAACATAGATATTGCATGAGCACACAACAACGTCTCGCGCGTTAAGATTAGAGTAGAAGGATGCTAATAGACTTCAAATGAGATCTACTACAAAGGTTATGGAGAAGGCTGCATCTCGCTCCCACACCTGCCACTGGAATAGACTTACTGCTCAATTTAACCATGCCATCTCAAAGCGATGAGTCACCAGCGGTGCTGTGTACTAATGCAGAAATAGTAAAGTGCTACAATTAAAGAAACATTGTGACCCTGGCTGTGACTATACCTTATTTTGGGGGGGAAAGAACCTGTGAGTGCGTTTTAGTGAGTCATAATCCCCGTCATGTTCCGCAAGAGGGATACGTTCAACCTAAAACTGCTGCTTTGTTGGTGTAATCATGCGATTTAGCTTGTTTGTTTGCACACTCGCGTTTCTTTTTTTTATCATTATTCCTGCGGTTTGCCAGGGGATGTCGGCGCCAACAGCTCACTTCCCCTCCGCTGAGCTCTGTTCTGTCTGAATGAGTCTTTCAGAATTAATTTGTTCCCCAAAAACCCCTCCACAGACACAAAAGCGCGCTATAATTGTTGCAAAAGCCTGTCGACGTTCTCGCGAGAAAGCCGTGACTTAATATGGGCAGCGCACCAAAACAATTTGAAATGATTTGAAGTGTGATTTACCCATCTGTGACTCGGCCTGTGTATTTACAACCTTAGCACACCCTGTGGCTTTTAGTGCAACTATCATTCTAGAAGAGCTTCTGCCTCTGTTGTCCAATTTAAGCCTCTCTACCGACGTCCAGCCAATCAGAAGCTTGCTTTTCCCTAGCCCTTCTGCCCAAGCAAAGCCAGAGAAATCCACAACGGTTGTGATTTTAGAGGGCAGCGCTGGACAGCAGACGCGGGACACAGGAGGCTCGCTTGGGCTGTAGCCTGCAGGCTGCCGGGCATGTAACAGATAACAGGGGCTTATATGGTTCTATAGAGAGCATTGCTAATTCAACAACACTGACTTGCAGCAAGTGGGTTGAAGAAAAGACCACTCATACAGAACAGAGATCACAAAGCTTTTCTATAATTAGCACTTTGTGCTTTTGTTATTTTGGGAACTTTTAACCTTAAAGGAGTAGTTCACTTTTCAAAAATCTTTTGCTGATAATTTACTCACCCCCATGTCATCCAAGATGTCCATGTCTTTCTTTCTTCAGTCGAAAAGAAATTAAGGTTTTTGATGAAAACATTCTGTCGGTGGGAACCAAGCGGTTAAAGATCCAAATGACAGTTTCAGTGCAAACTGTTCAAAGGGCTTTAAACGATTCCAGACGATGAATAAGGGGTCTTATCAAGCGAAACGATTGCTCATTTAAAAAAAAAAAAAAAACAAGTTTAAGCTCAAATGGTCGCCATGCTCTGTTCTGTGATGCGAGTTCGTGACTCTCCTGTTCGAATAAGGTCATCAAAATTAACAAATCTTTTTCCGAGTCAATTCATTCGTTTCGTTCGTTGAATGGACCAAATGACTCGGAAAAAGATTTGTTCATTTTGATGAACGAGCTCGAACAGGACAGTCAAGAACGTGCGTCACAGAACAGAGCAAGGCGAGCATTTGAGCTCATAAAACTTAAACTTTGTTATTTTTATTTTTATTTTTTAAAGAGCGATCGTTTCGCTTGATAAGACCCTTATTCATCGTCTGGTGTCGTTTAAAGCTCTGAAACTGTCTTTTGGACCTTGAACCGTTTGGTTACCAGTAAAGTCCATTACATGGAGAAAAACACTGAAATGTTTTCATCAAAAACATTAATTTCTTTTCGACTGAAGAAAGAATGACATGGAAATCTTGGATGACATGGGGGCGAGTAAATTATCAGCAAAAGTTTTTTTCAAAAGTGAACTACTCCTTTAAATGGAGCTCACCCATAAAATTTCTGTCTTCATTTACTCACCCCAAACTGTTTGGTTTTTCATTTTTGGGTGACCTATCCCTTTAAGTTTAAAAAATGTAATACATATCTAGCGCTCTACGTACCTCAAATCATGCAGATTGTTGTAGAAATGTGTGCTATTGTGTTTCTAAGTGATCAGACTTACGATTTTGACATTGAGGGTGATTAAACGGGTAAAGAAATTTTGGGATGCACTCGGCATGGATGATATTAAATGTCTACTGATCCCAATAAAGAAGAAATTATTTGTGGTGGACAGTAAAATTATATTCTATTGTCTAATTGTCAAATTATTTTATTTTGAGAATTAATACGTTTATATTATTAAGTATTAGTTATAATTATTAGTTTATTTATTTAGTAATAATTTATATATTAATATTTATTATTTATATCTATTTCTAATTTTGTATTATTTACAGATTTTTGTATTTCTATTTCATTTTTATAATTTATATTTATGTAATGGTTGTAGATTTTTAAATAGTATTGTACCGTTAATGTTTTTTTTAAATATTTATCTTTTGTTTTATATTTATCGATTTTTTTTATACTATTTATTTATTTAATATTAGTTTATTTATTTGTTTTAAATAGTACTATTTATAAATGTAATACAATTTAATGTACTGTCAACTATTTAGGCCTTTAACTCGACAGATATGGTATCATGCTTTCCTAAAAAAAAAAAAATATGACAGAATATAGAAACAGAATAGTATAAAAACTTGACTTTATGCGCTCTTTGTGAATCGGGCCTATAAGCAACCACAAAACACCCTAGCAACACCACTGAAGCATTGCAGTTAGGTTTTGCACATAACAAATGCTTCCTCTTTTTCCAAAACTCACTTACTATATGAGAAAGTCCTTTTCTAGCATTTCCCATTCTCATAGGTCAACTCGAAGAATGGTAGCCTAAGTCTTTGTATTGTAAAACAAAGTAAAAACAAGTGAAATTAAAAATATATATCTCAAAAGAAAAACTACATGCCAAGTAGTTGTTAAGCAGACAGCTTTCATATTTGTGCTGTTCGATCCATGTGGTGTCACTTTAGTGAGCTCACAGTGCCATCAAGTGGCCAAGAGAGGAACTGCAGGTGCAATGGCCCAGTCCTCCCAGAATGCAATTGCTGTGGAGGAGGAGGATAAGGGAAGTCAGACACATACGGTCATAACACACCGCGACATAGGACTCTCCAGTTCAACTGGTGTAATTAGACAATACGTATAATTACTCTAGCCATCATGTGCAATGTTCAACAAATAGACACACATGCATATGCACACACACACACACACACACAAGAATCCCTTCATTCAGCACAAATCATTCGGCTGATGCGGTGCTCATTACTCTAATTACATAGTCATTGTTCTCTCACAAAAAGGACGTAAAATTGCAATTTAGCCAGAGAAATTGCCATTTGTAGCTGTAATTGACCCTAATAAAATCATCCACTCTTTTTCTTTTATCTGTCTCTTTCTCCACCTCATGTGAAATATTAAAAATGACAGCTTTGAACGTGCTGATGAGAGCCTAATGAAGGGTTTGGGGAAAATGAAGGGAAGGAAGGAAAGAAGGATTTCTCTTTTGTAATGAGTGTGTGAGCTGTAGCCCGAGCGAACGCTTCGCTTTTCAAAACGGGTTTTCTGGCAACGGTTCCTCATGACTCAACCTAAATACTGATCTTAAATCTAAGCCCTGCTGCAGTAGATTAGATCTTAATTTAATCTTGAAAGTGTTTGAAACAGTACAATGAAATCAAACGAAAACAATTCACTTCGATTTGAGGAGACTTTCAGCTCAAATGTACATCAAGTGAAATGTAGACAATCCAATAAGTCAAAATAATGAGAGGGCACAACGTATTCACATGCTACAATCTGTAAATAATACTAAAATACATAACACTGTTCATATTTTATTCATAAAAACATTGCCTCAGACTCCACACAATGCAAACATGTTTGCTAGCAATTGTGACCTGCTTAGTGTGTAGATGTTGTGTTGGCTGTGTTGACGTACATAATATCCGGCACATATGTTTGAGTGGGAGTTCCTCTGTGATTTACCCATTATGAGCTTCAGAGTCTCTTTAATCAGAGGCGTAATGCTATACCTGCTGACCTGAGCGCCCGCGGCCTGCTGTTTCTGTGTATGTCAGTGAACGTTCAGACCTCAGATCAAGGAAGCAGCATGTTCGTCTCCATCATATGGAACTGAGATCAGGAGGCATGCGGCTTGTTTTTGATCATGTTTTGATAGACAACGGAGTTTACAGTGTGTGGACTCGGAGGTTGTTTTGTCTCATGCAAAACATTGTTTTACTATTTTGAGATCATTACTGCATTGATTTCCTTCTTTCCCCAGCTTTTAAAGGGACAGCAGCTGTCACTGTGGGTCAAGGAAGGGTTACCCATCTCCACCCCCTGATCCCTAACCCCAGCCCTAATCCTACCCATCTCCGCCCCCTGATCCCTAACCCCAGCCCTAATCCTACCCATCTCCGCCCCTGATCCCTAACCTCACCCCTAATCCCACCCATCTCCACCCCCTGATCCCTACACTCTAAAAAATGCTGGGTTGTTTTAACCCAACTTTGGGTCAAATATGGACTAACCCAGCCGTTGGGTTAAATTTTTACATTACATTTTTAACCCAACATTTCGGGTTTGTCCATATTTGACCCAAAATTGGGTTAAAACAACCCAGCATTTTTTAGAGTCTAACCTCACCCCTAATCTCACCCATCTCCACCCCCGTATCCCTAACCCCAACCCTAATCCTACCCATCTCCACCCCTGATCCCTAACCCCACTCCTAATCCCACCCATCTCCACCCCTGATCCCTAACCCCACTCCTAATCCCACCCATCTCCACCCCCTGATCCCTAACCCCACTCCTAATCCCACCCATCTCCACCCCCTGATCCCTAACCCCACCCCTAATCCTACCCATCTCCACCCCTGATCCCTAACCCCACTCCTAATCCCATCCATCTCCACCCCCTGATCCCTAACCCCACTCCTAATCCCATCCATCTCCACCCCCTGACACCTAACCCCACCCCTAATCCCACCCATCTCCACCCCCTGATCCCTAACCCCACCCCTAATCCTACCCATCTCCACCCCTGATCCCTAACCCCACTCCTAATCCCACCCATCTCCACCCCCTGATCCCTAACCCCACTCCTAATCCCATCCATCTCCACCCCCTGACACCTAACCCCACCCCTAATCTCACCCATCTCCACCCCCTGATCCTTAACCCCACCCCTAATCCTACCCATCTCCACCCCTTAAATCTGGATCCAACTCCGCCCCCTGGATCTCGTGTACTGCAATGAGGTGCTACTGGCATTTTTCAAATACTGCCAGTAGGTGGAGTCAGGCTCTTACCAGGAGTTTAGTTACTTTAAAGCGACACTATGCAGGAATTCCGTTTTTGTCAAACAGCGACCCAAGAGTCACTGTGGAGTACTTGTATTAAATGTTACAGTCTTAAATACCACTCGCGCAGAGCGTGACATGGCGTGACGTGTTGCATAGTATACAGTAGTACATTGTGTTTAATTTGTTGTTTAATGAGATCTAATAAATGTTGTTAGTGGTGAGAATTTTCACGTGATTAAAAACGTTAGATCCGACTATTATCCCACACGTTTGTTTTTGTTTTTTGTGCAGTAGGTTTTGTGATTTCACCGTAACAAATATAGAGAGTCACTCCACAACGGATTGAAGCGCGTGTCCGTGTGAAGACGCGGTGCGCGTCACATCAGAACACTGTATCCGTGCCACTGATCGCAGCGGCAACAAGCACTTTGGTCACTTGATTTCAAAAACAACACACTTCAGATCGCCTCTTATTTAATAAACAAACAAAACAAATGCTCTACTAGATTTAACTGGAGATGTTTTCTTTGTTTGTATTGGTACATCCGTGGCGCGAAATGTTTCAATGGGGACATATCACACCCGCAATTATGACTATGGGGGTGAGACGGCCACCATTCAACCCAAAAGAAGTCAAATAACCAAACTCTGAAGCTGTTCAGTTAAGCTAAAAAATTTAAATGATTAGATATATGTACGAAAAAGCAATTTAACAGTATAGCTATAAGATCATATTTCATGACAAAAAAAATGTAACACTTTATTTTAAGGTGAAATATTTACATGTTACTACATGTACTTACTATACACTTTAGTTATGGCTTGGTTAAGGGTTAGTTACATAATATACTATTATTAGTTTACGTAATTAATTAATATTAATATTAAATAAGTGCTTATTTGAGTAAGTACAATGTAACGACGTCACCTTAAAATAAAGTGCAACCAAAAAGAAAGCATAAAGAAAATTAAACTTATTTTTAAGACAACTACCTTTTTTTACTGTATTGTTTAAAATAAAATAATCGTCATTACCGCAATACCAAAAACAATTCGGTTTTACTAAAATAAATTTACAGATTGGTGATTCAAAATAAATCTGCTTATTTGCCATAATGCTTTATGAGATTTTTGTTTAGAGGCTCTGTTATTAATTTTTTCCCTTAAAAACAAAACAAAACAAAAAATACGTTAAAAAAAAGGACAACTGGATACTTCAGTTGTTGTTAAACATCAATAGATTAATTACTGGCAAGATTGCTGAAGCATGTGGGTGAGAGTGTGGGCGAGAGAGAAAGAGAGAGAGACTGATGGTGTGAAAGTGACTTGCTACAACAGTACCTTTCTTACACTATGCAAATACCTACTAACCAACCTGACATGAAAGAAGCCAATCAAAGCAACAGGAAGTAGACAGAATAAAAATCCTCATTGGTGAACGAGGTCACACTCCGTCACTGAAGTTTGGCAGGCCTAAACTGTGTCACAGGTACACAACGCAGTCTCTCCATTAAACTCAAATCTTCTCTCCCAAACAGACGCTGAAAACTTTAGAGAGAGAAGAAAAAGACGTTGCAGTCCATCTGGAACACATTCATCATCTCTGGTGAGCAAAATTACGCACTTTAATTATCTTTGATTCTCTGCAGAACAGGTTTCATTCACTTGTGCACTTCAGTGATGTCTCAGATGATGCAAAACAATTCAGTTTAACAAGTGACAATCAATAGTCGTAAATAAAAATGTGAATTTCGTGCCTTTTTTGCCTTTACTCTCTATTTATATTTAACTCGCATATGTGCAGCATTCTCAAATTCATTTTCTTTACACAGAATCACGTTAAAAGGGTTCAAAATCAAAAACTATTTGATGCACTGTGATAAAATTGAACAATTTTCTACTTTTTTATGTTATAAACGATTCAAATCATTTTTATGTAATTTAAGTTGAAATGACTTAAACATTTAAGTTGGTTGAACTTAAAAATTAAGGTAAAATCTTTTTTTATTCAGTGGAGGAATATTGAAATTAACCCAAACTCTTAGAAGTCTATAATCTTTTTTTAAGCAAGGTTTTCAATATAACAATGTACTGTTCAAATTTATTAAAAAAGCTAATTCAGTTAAAGCTATTTCAGTGGAACTGACTTTATGCATCCCATAAAAATGGGACCAGTTGTAGAAAAAAAATTCTAAAATTGCAGATGCCATTTGGTTTGATTATTTGTATGTAATGCAGTGACATTGTGTGAAAGTGGCACCCACTGTAAAACAAAATATTTTCAAGATTTGTTATCACAACATTTTTTCTTTTGTCAAATCAACTTAAATAATTTATTTAGTTGAGATAACTTATTATTTTGAGTTTCTGATGATTAAATTAATCTCCTTCATTGTATAACTCACTTTTTCCAGTTCAAGCAACTTAAAAATGTAAGGCAACCTGGTTACTTACTTTTTTAAGTTAAACCAACAATATTTTTTTACAGTGTGTGTAACTGGGAAACCCTTTGCATGCTATAAACAACACAACCAAATTGAGTGTAAATGCCCCCTATTGTGCTATACATGACAGGTGAAGGAAATGTTAGTCACTGTAAGGAATGTAAAAAAAACACCAATAGATGTGTGTATGTATATATTTCCTTTCCTCATACATTACAGTAGACATCACCATAACACACCATTCTGGGATGAATACATCAGATAGGTTTCATAATAGTGGAAAGAAACTGGCAACCTGATTTTCCAGTTAAAAGACAAAGAGCAATTCATTAGTAATTTGATTTTTTGTGTTGAAAAAAGTAGATTCTCACTTTGTTAAACAAATTTTAATTATACAGAATGTCCATTTATAATCGGAAACTGGGATCTGTGAAAGTTCTGTGCTTCACAAATTAATTCATACATTTCTACTACTACTTTTACTTTACTAATAAAACAAATAAGTATAAGCCACTACACTGTAAAATTACATGATCAACAAGTTTACAACATGTCTATAACTGTTTTTAACTCAACAAAGCACTCAACTTTATTTATGTATTCAACTCAGTTTTTAAGCCAGTTTAATGTAAATTAAGTTGAAATGACTTAAACATCCAAGTTGATTGCACTTAAATATTTCAGGCAGCATCTTAAATAAATAATTTTAAAGTGAGCAGAACATTGAAACATTTAGATTAATTTTAGCTTAGCTTAACTAAGCTGTGGTTGAAGTTTTTTAAATGCTAAGTTTTCAATATCCTTTATTTGCTCTAGGTGTGAACTTTATCTAGGCCTATTGTTAGCATAGCTCCCCCCAGTTTTATAAACATTCCATAAAATGATGTGCTAGGTCATCTTTGGATCTATAAAAAGACAAATATAGGTCAGATTTCAAGTAGGAAGTCTGTCAGCAGAGCTAACACAGGTTGTTCACATACAGTATTATATGCTAGCATAAACAAGAATTTTCTACAGTTGACTAATAAATCAAACAAAACAGGTTTACAAGCCTTCCCTGGAATGTCAATAAACTCCATGTAAATAATTGATTATAGTCATTGCTACCGGCACCCTGCTGAATCGTTTTTTTTTTTTTTTTAATTCACAGAAAAAAATTGAGTTTTTAAAAAAAAAAATTTTTTTTTTTACATGTTTAGCATCATGTTTTCACCCCATGTTCATTCAAGAACTAATCCATTAATTAATGATTACTGCATCAGCAACTAATAAAGAGTCTATATGATTAATAGTTTAAGTAATACATGAATTGCTATTAATTCAATGTGTCATTGTGTATTAATTCCTTAATAGCATATTTTATTAAGTAATAGTGTAAATTAATATGTTAATTACCACAATTAGTCAAAGCTATGCACTTCAAACTTCCAGTTGTCTGATTTAATTAATCATTAGCTAATGATTTGCAAAGGTATCACTATGTTATGACTTTACTTGTTGGGGCACATCATTATTAACTAGTCATTTAGTAATTTGCACATGAATTTGCACTAACAATGTAGTAATTAATCATGTATTAATGCATATTAGTGTACCTGTCATATTATCTGGAAGTTGAAATACAAGGCTTTGGCTCATTTAACATATTAACACTATTAGTTAAAAAAAGAGTTATTATGGAATTAATCCACAATTACATATTTAATTAAAAACAATTCATGTATGAACTAAACTTAGAGACTCTTAATTAGTTACTAATGTGGTAATCATTAATGAATAGCTTAGATAATCATTAGTTACACATTAATTTAGTATTATTTGTGCATTAGTTAAGCATGAATTAATGCTTATTAGTGCACCCGTATAGTAAAGTGTTACCCAAATTCTATAGATCTATGTTTCTTGATAAGTGGACATTCACAATAATAGCGACTCGAAGCGTCAAAGCAACCAGACATAACAACGTGAGCGGAAGTTGACGCATGGTGATATGATTCAGGGATGTTAAGCGCAACAAAGCTGAGAAAGGTTTCTCTTTATGCAAATGAGCAGCGTCCTGATTCGTCTACATTTGATGGAGATAAACAGTAAATGTATTTTTTTTTGCAGCAGCAGCAAGGAAACTTACAGTGAAAATTAAATGACATCTTATTTTTCTCTTTTGATCCCACAAATAAAGTTAGAAAAATGAAAGTTAGAAAAATCCAAAAGTCATAAAACAACACATCATGGAACCTCGTAGCCTACGGAACAATTTGAAGCAACTACAGAATCGGCAAGTCCGTGCACTACAAAAATAGCACTTCTTTTGCGACTTATAGTTTTAGACAATAGTTTTGTAGACAATAGTTTTCTTTTGAGTTTATGTTAGCATATTGCTAAGCTAACAATGTAAAATCAGGCATAAAAATACATCAAATATACAAATATTGCATAAAATACTTTTGTATTTGTATTTATACATGTCGCTTGCGCCACCAACCATCCTGGATTTTTCATTGAACATATGAGTTATCATAGGAAACTGCATAATTTAGTTTTTGAACAGGGACTATAACTTAAAGCAACACTAAGTACGATTTTTTACCTTAAAATAATGTTTCCAAAATCATTTAAGTGGTTCATCAAGTCGTAACAGGGTGAAAGGCACTTACAGTATGCCTCCGCTTTGCGGTCCTATATCTGCTATGTAAGATTGCCTGATCGGGTCGCGTTTCTGTAGTTCTAATGAGACATAAGAAAACTACAAATTTGTCTTGCTTTACGCCAAGCGTTACAATAGTCATTATTTTGTTTTTCTTTGTTTCTGATGACGCAATACATCATAATTTCATGAAATAATCCAACATACTCTACTTTGTCTATGGACATTGTTCATTCCAAAGCCAGTGCTGGATAAACAGCGAGTGTGTGTGCGCGACAGTAGGCTAAATTGTTTACGACAGCGGTAATGGACAATTCCACTTCCAACCTGTAGGGCGAACGCAGAGGAAAAGTTACTAGCTGTTGCTTTAAAATTGTTTTTTTTTTTAGAATAGTGTTTTATAAAGGTTAAAAGACCATCAACTTTTCAGGATACTTGATTGGGATTAGATTATGCTCTAGTTAGATTATGCTCTAGTTGGGCTCCTATGTACAAAAACTTGTGCTGTAGTTTTTTAGCTAACCTGGAACTTACGACACAATGCATTCACATCAACAGATGATTTTAAAAAAGTGCTTTGTACAAAGCTGACACAAGTTCACCGTATGACTGTACCATTGATCTAACTGTTTAACTGAAGGACAGGTGGACCTTTATGTATGCAAAGCAGTTAGATACACTAACACATTCCTGTGCAAATGTATCTGCATGTGTGGTTGAATGTAGCACGAAGGACGCCCACGCAACTTTCACCCCCTCCCTTTACCCCTCTGTACATACAAGACCTTTGTTTTCCTTTCTGATCAAACCTGAAAACTAGAATAACGTCTATACTTTAATCACATGTCCATTTTTGATGCTGTATGTATGTTTACCATAAAAATAATGTTGTCAAGTGTGCTGTAGGGAGTTCAGTATAAGGCTTTGGGCTAAAATCAGTTGTTGGATTGATTTCCACCAGGAACAAGCTATAAGGCATCAACTTTATGTTCGAGGCTAAGTTAGACTCTTTTAGTCCATGTTGATCTTCCAAAGTTACATTGGGTGAATAAAGGCAACAAGTTTCTTTTCTATATCCTGTGTTCAATAGCACTGGATCATGGTTCTTCAGGCCAGCGGTGTCATGAGTATCCCCCCTACTGCGAGTATCGACAACCAGCTACCTGCTTCATGGATGACCCCCTACAATGATGGTACATTTCTTTTTCATCTGAAACACCATGAATTGAGGAGACTAAGAAGGTGCACTTATGGTTATTCTGCCATCCAGTGTCATTCCAGTTAAGATTTGATGTTGAAGGTTTCGTTTATCACTAATCAGCGGAGACTCTTTCTGGCAGGTTAATCATTTACTCTAGAAGTCACTGCTGGAGTTACCAGGTTATCAGTTACATGCACGGGGGACCGTGATAGAGATAGTGAAAGTGATTCATACTTATCTAGAAACCATGTGAGGTACTTTTTATGCTTTGTACAGTGTGGAACTGAATCTTCTTCAGTGAATATTAGTTTCACCGCTGCGGAAAAGACTTGTTTAGCTGCTCAACAGTATATATTATGTTATCTGATGGTCCCCACATGTGATGCTACTGTCCTGAAGTCTAGCTCAGCGACCCTCAACCCAACTCCTGAGTGCTGGAGACCCACTATCTTGCAGAGTTTAGCTCCAACCCAAATCAAACAGACCTGATCCAACTAATCAAGTTCAAATCATATAGGTTTGTCGAAGCAGGTTGGAAATAAACATTGAAGGTACTGACCAATGGTCTCCAGGAGCAGGATTGAAGACCTCTGCTGTAGCTAAAACCAGTAAGACTTCGTTAGTCAACCTGCTTCAATAAAGACTTCACCAGCAAACTCAGGTCCTCCAGCTTGAACAGGTCCTAACCAGCATAGAAACATTTTGCTTCATAGTTCATTCTACTCCACTTAGTGGTTTTATCTGGTGCACTCTAGATAAATCAAAGTCTTCACTTAAATGATCAAATGTGACAGTATTTGTCCACTTGACCAACCAGCATAAACAAGGTTTCAGTAGAGACACTTGCTAAATCCTTTTTGAAACTATTCTGCATCCCCAGTTTCCATGGTAACATCCGGTTACACAAGCCGGCTCTGGTCTCAGGATCATCACCCACAGAACTGGACCAAGTACCAGGTGTGGGAATGGCTCCAACAGACGCTAGACATGCACCAAATTGATGCCACCAACATTCCCTTCCAGAACTTTGACTTTGACGGGAGACAATTGTGCAACATGAGCTTCCAAGACTTCAGCCGGGCGGCCGGATCCGTAGGTTCTATACTTTTCCAGAGCCTGACTGACCTCAAGTGGAACGGTAAGATGTCATTTAGAACATGGTCCTGGATCAACAACCTTGTTTGTTCTTGATATAGTCATGGTTGGGTTTAAGGGTTGACTTTGGGTTAGGTCCTTCTTGTCAATCGGTAGTCTCCCTTTGATTCTCTCTGACATGGAGTGTGTTATGGTTATGGATTTTGGGTTAGGGAAAACAGTTGCGGTTGTGTGGGTTTATCTTACGATTGTTTGCTATAGGAATGTTGTTTCAAGACAGATAAAGGATGATAATCCAGGTTGAATCCATAGCTTTGTGGGCATGGTGTCAAATTACTTCAGATGACATGAGACTCAACTCGTGGTCCATTGCTGATCCCATTCTCCTCTCATATTCTTTTGTGGAAAGATTTATGCTCATTGTAGTGAAGTCCAGCCACTGAGCATTTGTCCCTCTTGGATTCAATCTGGTATAGTACATTGGAATTGTTCACCCAGTATTCACCCATAGATACTCCCATGAAATTGTTTTTAGAGAAATAAATATGTTCAATGAATTGTACATTTTCATGTACTATGCAACAGTATAATGAATCCAGAGGGGTGCTGCTAACAAGACCCAGAGGTTCATTACAGTTTATTACTAAACCTAATAAATCAAGAAAAGCTTATAGAGGTGACATGTGAGAACCATGCCAGCAAGTTAAACTGGTTTAAGACGACATGATGCAGGAATGACTTGGAAATTTGATGATAGTCGTTGCAAAACATGCACTCTGTTTTGAAGACATTTTTAGACACTCATTTTGTTTTTCTTTTATTCTTAATGTCTCACAGGTCAGTATGGTCAAACAGATATGTTTATACCAGGGGACATTAAAACAGAAATAGATGGTGAGTAAATACAGAAAAAGCTTTTCATTTCGTTTTAATCCATAAAGTTCTGATTCGATCCAATACTCTTTAAATAGTTGTGGACTTCTCATGTCGCAATTTTGTGACCAAGTGCTTACAATTCCCTCAGCAGATTTCCCATGTTCAATCCTCCCATTCAAGGAAGAACCCAGCTTTTACAGCCCATCAGGTACCTTATTTTTTATTTCATTTTATGGGATTTAGATGTTTCCTATGAAAACAAGATGATGTGTGTTTATTTATGCACATATTAATCTGATGGTTTGACAATATTGTGTCATATTTCCTCTTTCCTCAGAACTGTTTGATATCAAAAGCTCATTCCAGCCCAACATTACACTGACCTCACCGGCTCCCTCAAGCCCAGGTAAATAATCTTAATTTGAACTGTCCTGAAGCTAATCCTAAAAACAGTATTGCTTCCTCTCTATGCCATGGTGTGGTATGGTATGGTGGTAATGCTTATATTTGTTGTTCAATTATCCTGATGCATATAAAATCTATTAAGTGTATCAACACGGTTATGGGTCTAATTCCAAGGGAATGCATTAACAGATAAAAATGTATTTGCCAAATGAATATAAATATATAAATAGATCCGTTTTAATCCGCTTGCAAATAAATATTTTTACATACTAATGTTCATAGTTAGAATACAATTGCATTGGAACGAATACCAACTGGACTACAAAAAGGTCATCAAAGCACCCTTAAAGTGACTTGAAGCGAAAGCCAAGTATGGTAACCCCAACGCATTCTCCGCCCAACGCGTCATATACGACACTTTTGCAAAAGCGTAAACATCCAACGCACATGGCACCCTTTAGCGTCAAATGAGACACTTTGGTTATGGTGGGTTTAGGTCTGGGGTAGAGTTAGGGTTAGACCACTAGGAGGCACTTTCTGCCCCATATATATCTGCGTCTCATTTGACGCTAAAGGGTGCCATGAGCGTTGATGTTTACGCTTTTGCAAAAGTGTCGTATATGGCGCCTTGGGATGAGAATGGGCTCGTAACCCATACTTCGAATTTGTCCTCTGCATTTAACCCATCCAAGTTAGTGCACTTGCATTAGGAGCAGAGAGTAGTGAATATACACACTTCGTGTATACAGGCAGCGCCATGTTTGGAAAACAGTCACGACAAGTCAAACCACGAATGTCGTGCTGAGTGATCTGAACTGTATTAAATTCAGCAAACTTCTGAACTGTATGAACGGCATTCGGGGATCGACTTATTGAGACTATTTTCTAAGATGGCTCCTGTCTGTATACACGAAGTAAACTGTCTTTATAAAGTATCTTCTTATTAAATGATCTGTACACTTACAAAGTTCTCAATGCTTCGTTTTGCATGTATGGACCCTCATTATGTTACTGTGTTAGTGTGGGGCTATTTTGAGCCTTGTTTGTGGTATAAACTAGCGATTTCTTTTTACTTAGTAAATACCCAGGACTAGCATTATACGCTAAACAGTTTTTAGAGATAAAACTTTTTCCATTCGATTATCACAAAAACAAATCTCAGAGAACGGTTGACTAGGTACCGATGATTTATTAGATGATTTATTAGACCTTTAATGTCTTCCTACCTTGGAATGCATCCTCCAAAGGCAACATTTTTAATGCTAATATGCTAAAGCTAATACTGGAGTTATTTTTCAGAGTTATTGGAGTTTCTTGGTCCAAAAAGAAATGTCCGATGTCCCTTTAATAAATATGGTTTCATTTCTATTTTCTCCTTTCAGATCCCAAACGGTCACAAGTCAAAAGACACAGTAAGTTGACAGTTTATTAATTATATTACTTCCCTTAAGGGTTTTTTTTTTCTGTTAATGTGCTCTGAGCTTCACACCTTTGAAAACCTAACAGCAGCTCATACCGAAACCTCTGGCACGTGGATGTACTTTTTTAAACTGCTTTAGATTCCTTTGGTCTCTCATTCTCTACATTCACACAATCTCATATTTCAACAGACCCTCGTGGGACGCACCTGTGGGAGTTCATCCGAGACATCCTCCTGAACCCCGAGCGTAACCCTGGCCTAATCAAATGGGAGGATCGCTCCGAAGGGGTTTTCCGCTTTCTCAAGTCGGAAGCTGTGGCTCAGCTTTGGGGCAAGAAGAAAAATAACAGCAGTATGACCTATGAGAAACTCAGTCGAGCCATGAGGTAACATCTTCCCTGGAGTTCTGCAACTTTTTAAACGATTCTGATCAGTATTCCGAGCTTCTCACATGTTTCTATCTCTCTCTGTTTTCACCTCCAAAGGTATTATTATAAACGAGAGATTCTGGAACGTGTGGATGGACGTAGACTTGTCTATAAGTTTGGCCGAAACGCTCGAGGCTGGAGAGAGTCTGAGAAGTGAAGGACTTTGTCTTCACATGTAGCTTCCAAGTGAAACTCTTATTTATAATATTGTGACCATTCTATATATATATATATATATATATACATTTTTTTAAAGAGATGGGACTATGATGTTGTGTTTATAATAATTGTGTACTCGTCTGTCACCTTGTGGCTGTTATTTGACTATTTTTAGATGCTCTTTAACACTTTGTTTACACTAAACATATACCAATGTTTTTTTATGAATTTGAATTTAAAGCGCAACAGTTTTGAATGAATACTGTGAAAAGATGTTAACCGGCTTTTGAGAATGAGAAATATCCCAAGGACGACTCCAGTTTGGCTTTTAAATGGCTAAATTTGTCTTGAATGCAAGTAGAATGAACTCTTTGAGTAGACTTTTACCATAGTAAAACAGCAAAGGAGTTGAAATGAAGGACTAAAATGTAAAAAAAAAAAAAAAGCACTAACAGGTTGTGGTTTTTATTGATTTGACTGTCAATACACATCATGAACCAGAAAAATACACAATTTCAAGTTTTTATTAATGCGTGTATATAGACTGTGCATTTTGCAATTAAACACTAATAAAACAATTTTTTAAACACTGAATGAAGCTTTTATTTCGTCGAGGCAAACACAAAGTCATTTTGCATGCATTTTATTTATTTGTCAGGGACACATTAATTAACAACATAATGATTGATACATTTTGACAGATTTAGCCAAGATGACACTAAAAAAATACTTTTAACCTGCAGATGCTACATTTTATTAAATATTTTCAATAAATTGCATGAATCCTAAATATTATATCTTTAAATATTCAAGTTGTGAACGCACCAAATAATGCAAGAAAGATTAAAGTTACTTTCAACATTGTAAAATACTGTCTTCGCAAGGTACAAAACTGTGTGTGTAATAAGCAGAATGTACGCGCATTGTGGACCCGCCGCACATATTACTAATACACCCTTTAAATAACAAAAAAAATACTGCGCAGTTTATTTCAGGTGCCTCAAAATAGCGACGCACCAACGATTCGCATGAACACACAAAGCGCAAAAGTGGCATATGACGTAAAAATGATAACTGCGTCAGGCTGAAACTAGCAAAAAAAAGGCTTGAGTCGCGGCTGGTGCTGCATTGTGTATGATAGGGCCCTTAGACAAAAAATCTTTCCAAAAGACTTGACTTATACATAGAAGATGAATTTCAACCTGATTGAACCAGTGGCCAATAATGTCCAGAACGGCTCATCCCTTCACACACGGGGACAATGCTGGATGTCAAAGCAAGTCTTTTATTTTCCTTTTCGTTGCTCGGATGGCAGTGATAGCTAATGATTTGCAGCAGCTGTGGCCAAAGATGTTGTCAGTGCTGAGTTATGTTAGATAAGACGAAATGCCAGCGAGTTAATTGTTCTATCGTGCGTGTCACGGCCACAGTGCTGCCACCTCCGGACAATAGATAAACGGCTCCCTGCTGCTCCGTGAGATAAGAGCCGCCGACACTCCCTGGCCTCACTCTTTGTCTTCCTGTCTGATTTGTCATAGGCAAATCCCTCTCTCACCTTCCAACTCTGTCCCATCACTTTCTGGAGTATTATGATTCTCTTCATAAACCTGATTTCACAGGGATTTATTTTATCTTTATCCACACCCACAAAATGTGTCACTGTATGGTTGTGTTATCTCTCCATTCCCTATCTCCAAATAAAGAAAACGGGCTCCTATCATGGAAGGGGACCTGTAAAGCAAGACACCGGAGCTGCAAACGAGAAGCGAACAATGCTTGTCAACAAGTTTATTATTTCAAGATAATCCACTTAAGAATCCTAACTGTAACTTTGAATCCTAAACCTCTGGTTGAGAGGTTTTGTGGCTAATGCGTTAGTTCCAGTGTTTTCAAACCGGAGACCCCTGGGGGTCTGAGGAGGAACTGCACGGCCTCAGCAGAAAAACACTTCTATACACTGTGAAAAATAATCCTGTAAAAAACGGTAAACTACTGGCAGCTTTGGATGCCAGCATCATTCCGTAACTATACGGTGTGTTACTGTTTTTGTGTTAGAGCATATAGCTGTTAAATTAAATTTTACACTGTAAAAAATGATCCTGTAAAAAAACGGTAAACTACCGGAAGCTGTGGTTGCCAGCATCATACCGTAACTTTACGGTGTGTTACTGTTTTTGTGTTAGAGCATATAGCTGTTAATTCAAGTTTTATACTGTAGCTGATAATACGGTATTTAGCTGTTTATTTAAAAAACAGTAACACACCATATTTTTACAGTATGATGCTGGCAACCACAGCTGCCAGTAGTTTACCGTTTTTTTACAGGATTATTTTTTACACTCGTATATACATATTTTCATTTGAATCATTAAGATACTATATTATATTTTGTATTAATAATTTATAGTTTCTGTTTTCATTATAATTTTTGTTAAAGTTTTCGTTTTTTTGTAATTTTTATCAATTTTAAAAATGTCTATATAGCTTTGTTTTTTGTTTGTTTTTTTTCAGTTTTAGTATCAGTTATTTAAACTAAATAAAAATGAGAAAGGTTTCCTGGGTAAGCTGAAATGAAATATTAATTTTGTGTGTTTATTTCATATTTATTTATTAATCTAGTTTAATGTTCGTTAGTTTTTCATTCATTACAAATTCATGTCCAACATTACTCAATTTTTAACAACATTTTATTATAGTTAGTTCATTTAAAAATATGTTATTCCATAATGTGTTACCTAATAAGTTATTTTTAAAAAGTATTGTTTTGATTTATGCAAATTAAAATATTAGTAATTTAAATGTAAAATATTATGCTGAAATTATCATCAAAGATGTTTTAAAAATATTGTGCATTGGATTTTTAATTGATTTAATTTACATATAACCTTAGAGTTACAATAATTTATGATACAATTATTTTTGGCTTTTATTATACCTGCTAGTCTGGATGAAGGGTCTGTGAAGGTTAAAGAAAATTAATGGCTAATTTATTTAGGGTAACTAGCTTTATGGGTCAATGACAACATCTTGAATTGCTTTTTATTTGGTCTATTGTTGTTGATATTATTATTTCCTCTTTCTCATAGTGCATGGTGTTGGTGAAGGATTATGAAAGGAGCGTTTGGTTTAACAAAGCATGAGAAACCCTGATTGAATGCATGGAGCTTCTGCACATGACATCCATGGATACTATGCTCAAATGCCATGGCATGGAGAGAAGAGAGGCTGTGATAGAGAAAATGAATGGTATGTCTGACAGCTTTTCATGTTTCACACTGCCTGGTGTTGGAATGAGCAAAAAATGTAAAAAGAAAGATGGCCGGCTGTTCTGTGCATGTCACAACACGCTGCTCAGCCAAATCACAGGCCAACGTGCTAATAAATTCAGTCGAGCCGGGGTCACACCTGACACATGCACGACAGATTTCTTATTTTGGGGCAGAAAAAACGCTTGTATATAACTACATGCAAGTGTGTGTGATATAAATACAAATAAAGACTTAAACTTTAAATCTAATTGTAAGTATTTATACCTATAGTACTTGGAAACTTAATTCAATTAAATAGCACATTTATCTTGCACTAAAGGATAGTTTTACTGAAAAGAAATACAAAATTCTGGTTTAAAATTACTTTGGCTGCTCACACACTTGCACGTCTCATCAAATTTCACCCCTAATCCTTTGCAAAAGATAGCATTAGCATTCTGTTTTACATGCTTGAACTTGACACTACACTGATTATGTACCTATTTGACTGCGCCATGTGTGTTTTACTCAGACGGTTCAATATTTAAAGCAGGTTGATCATCAGATGCAACATTCAGAACAAGGAAGTGATGGCAGATAACAACAGTTGTAAAGACAGTGGCAGCAGATGGGACTCTATCAGCTGATTTTGGATCAGGGGAGGCTTTGTGTTTGTTCTGTGTGTAGTCTGGATCCATCTTATCTCGTAGCTTCCCCTCACAATAATCTGTCGTTTGATATGACTATATTGAATATAGCTCGTAAATCTTACTCTTTGAAGGTTTTTCATCCGTTTTAAAGGGATACTTCACTTTGAAATACATTTTTGGGTATATTTTAGCTTACCTCAAGGGCATCCAAGATGTAGGTGTCTTTGTTTCGGCAGTAGTTTCAATTTTGATGTTTTTAGGTCAAACCGTTCTTGTCTGTCATTCATATAATTGAAGTCTATGGTCACCACCTCAAAGAGCATGCACAGAGAAGTCCAAATTAAACATGATTAAGTGACTCGTAAATGAATAAAAGTACAGATCAATGGCCTAAGACACAAAACGAGCGGTTTGTGTGAGAAAACAAACAGTATTTATTTTGTTTGATAAAAAAACTATATAAATATTGTTCGTTTTCTCACACAAACCGCTCGTTTCGTGTCTTTTATTCATTTACGAGTCATTAAATCATGTTTAATTTGGACTTTCCTGTGCATGCTCTTTGAGGTGGTGACCATAGACCTGCATTGTATGACTGACAGACAAGAACGGTTCGACCTAAAAATATCAAAATTGAAAATACTGTGGAAACAAAGACACATACATTTTGGATGCCCTTCATGCAGTTAATAAAGGGATAGTTAACTTTAAAATTAATTTTTGGTATGTTTTAACTTACCTCAAGGCCCTTGAAGTAAGCTAAAACATACCAAAATTTAATTGCAAAGTGAACTATCCCTTTATTAACTGCATGAAAGAAAACAACCAGCCGCATATTTGTCTTTATAGTGTAAACTTCTTCAAAGTCATAAATGTTTCTAACGTGGTGAGTAAATTAGGACAAAGTTAAAAAAAATTGTAGCTGTCTCTTTAAATACTTTAGACCTTATTTACACACACTACTGCTCTGACCATATGCTGGTCATTCCCCTGCACACCTCAGATCACTTCCTTCTCACTCTCAACCTCAATCTCCCTCAGAACACAACACAAACTCAACAGGTCACCTTTGTCGAAACCATGCTCACTCTCGCCAATCCTCATTGGTTTCATCCACACTCCCTCCACATGATCAGCTCTCAACACTATACTAACAGTGCAACTCTTTTCTCCACTTTAACATCCCGTTTGGACAACTTCTGCTTCTGTTCTGACTAGGATCTGTGATTCAGAAACATGGCTTTTCCTATCACTGCATGCTACCCTACTGACACACAACTCTCTCATTCCAGCCAGATGATCCGACGGTTGTTGCTCACATCTCAGCCTGCCTGACAGACATGTCTGGCTGGATGAAGGACCACCACCTTCAACTAAACCTTGCGAAGACAGATTTGCTTGTGGTCCCAGCCACAAGCAAATGAGACGCGGATATATATGGGCCAGAAGGCGCCTCCTAGTGGTCTAACCCTAACACTACCCCAGACCTAAACCTACCCATAACCGAAGCGTGTTATATTGACGCGAAAGGGTGCCATGTGCGTCGGATTTAGACGCATTGTCAAAAGCGTCAGTTAGATGACGCCCTAGGATGAGAATGCGTCGGAGGATCAGGTCCTTCCTATCACAACTCCTTCAATCAATCAATCAATTGATTCTCCTTGACAAATTGACAACTCCTTGTCCAGGCGCTTTTTCTATCCAGACTGTACTAATGTAATGCTCTCCTGGCAAACAAATCAAACCTCTGCAACTGATCCATGCTCTTTGAGGAGGACCCCATAGACCTCCATATGACTGACAGACAAGAACGGTTTGACCTAAAAATACCAAAATTGAAAATACTGTGGAAACAAAGACACCTACATCTTGGATGCCTTTGAGGTAAGCTAAAACATATCAAAAAATTATTTCAAAGTGAACTATCCCTTTAAGACCCGGATGAGTGATGCAGATCTACAGTAAAATTGGAAAGCGCCATTGCATGAATAAATGCAATATTTACTGTCAGATATGCTTTTCAGGCATACTTCCTGATCCAGATCCGGTATCACACTTGTTTAATTAACCTTTTTGGATACTTTATATTTCTATCAATAACATTTATTCATATACATTTGTTGCATATTTTGTGTGGACAACAACTCATCCCATTCACGTATGAACTCAACATATTGTGTGTTTAATTTAATTCATGATGACAAGTGATTACACACCTAACAGGTGAAACCTGTGCAGAGAAGCTGTAGTTTCCTGTAAGAGCCTCATTCCACTGAGAGGGGTTTCCCCTGCGTACTAGGCATAACCCACCATGCAAATATCTTCATTAACCAGGCCTACTTATATCCTGGTCCAGAATCTTTGGGAAAATAAAAAATTATTATACATAAGCAGAAACAAAAACGACAGTCCTAAATCGACCAAAGGTATTTCTTCATTCCAGAAAGGCTGATAATAATGTGACGTAAAGTTCTGAAAAGCAATAATACGACTGAAACTATGACTTTGAGTGAACCAAATCTCTCAAGACTTTTGAGATTGAGTGGACCAAATGTTTCCATTTTGTATTGTTATTATTGAGCTACCTGTAGACACCCAAACAGAGTTTTGACGGTAACCATAATACACCAAACACCTATATATTAAGTGTGAGTCACATAAATGTATGAGACAATCACACAAAGGTTGGCATTCACACTTTGCTGAACTTGATACGATGGAACATAAATGTAATCTGTTAATACGAGTCATCAGTACATCTTCAGATATTTTTAACAAAAAGAATAAAAATACATTGGCTGCGAAGTATGTGTGAAATATTTTTTATGCTTCAGTCCACAGCAGATTTGAGGTGGCAAGCAGTGTAATTTAACTTAACAGTTATATAAAGTGACAATTTATGTCAGGATGACTCAAATATGCCTTTATTTCACAAAAAAATTCTAACAAATGGCAAAGAACTGGAGCCTCATTGTCGGGCTTTTATGAGATTTTATAAAATGTTGCATTTCTTCTTCTCAATCTCAAACTTTGGTATTATTTTATGAATATAAGCAAGTGAACACACATCAAAATATAAAAAATACTATGGAAGTCAATAGGGACCAGAAACTGTTTGGTTACTAACATCTTCTTTTGTGTTCTGAAGAAAAATGAAACTAATACAGGTTTAGAGCAATGATGACACATGACAGAATTTTTATTTTTGTGTGAACTATCCCTTTAAGCTCTGGCAGAGGATATGTTTTTGCAGTCAATCTTTTTATACAACCTTTTGCTGAAAGCATGCAAGCATTTAGGCTATAGAGAAGCCATATGGTGTTTAAGAAGAAAACAAACTGGTTTCATTGTTTATTAGGCCTACGTGATTTAAACTTGTAATCCAAATTCTGACATAGTGTCAGATCATGCTGTCAGTGTTAGGCTACATCAAATGAAATATTCCCAGAAACACAATTAACAATGTCACACACGTAAAATACCCGTGGGCGCTTCCTCCAATGAGAAAATATGAATGAATCGATTAATCACTCTAAGTCGATGTTCAGCTATCTTAAAGCTTTAATGAGGAAGTGGTTTGTTGTGGTTAAACCAGATTAATTTGGCTATGTCAAGATGAAAGCATGGCCTTGATTCCCTTAAATTAGTTTCCTTAACTTACTGTCAATGCTAAAAAATCACATTTAGAGTCATTAACTTTTTATTTGTAACAGTGACAGTCAGATCAAGGGAGCTACGCTAATGTTCCATTTGCATCCACTAGAGGTCAGTGTAGAAACGCACAAGAATCACACATTAGTCATATAGTTATAATATCTGCCAGATTGTGAAATTATACTATTTTTTGTAGCAGTTAATGTAAATTCAAAAACAAATAGACCTTAAATATTTATGGTCGAAAAGTAGGCTACATCTATTTGTATTAATTTGCTATTTTCATTTCATTTACAAAGAAAACACCATCCACTGGGGATACATTTTTAATTTATGGTAAATGCAACCCTTTGCACATTTTCATGTATTTTTCTTTTGTGTTAAATGTTAATATGTCCTAAAGCACCTTTAATGTACCTTACCGGTAACCCCTAGATTTAGCAGCTGTCTTTACCCTTTCATGCATAGGGGCAACAGTGGACAGCCATTCAAAAAGCTATTTCTTGCATATGCATGGGTTTTGATAGCACAGTTGCACATAACCACTACAATGGACACTAGTGCATCATCCTCTACCCTGCCATCAAACCGTTGAATGTGGATTTTTTTTTTTTTTTTTTTTTTTTCTCCAAACCAAGATTAAGGTTAATGCTGAGGTAGGCTATATTTTGTTGTGCCAGAATGTATTTGTCTTGGGCTCAAAAATACAGCCACTGCATCACATAAAATAAAGTAAAATACAATAACACAATAAGACAAATTAGAAAGAGGAAAGAAAAGGGAAACATTTGTATCGACAATATTGAAGAAGAAAAACAAAGTTCAGAACTTCTTTTTAACGCCCAAAGAGCAAAACAAACTCATATGGAATAATGTTGATTTACTTGAAGTTGGCATACTTCATGCATGAAAAGGTTAAGTCTCGATGTAAATGTATTTATTTAGTTGTCTACTTGTTTATAGTTTTGGTTTTGGACGAATTTTAAATAGTCTTTCCCTCAGCAGCAAGTAAACCAACAAGTCCCGCCTCCTGCAACATGATTGGCTGGTTTGTCTCTTACACGCAGTCTGTGATTGGACCGTAGAGACGTCGTTCATACAGCCGCACCAACCACAACAAACAGTGAGGGTCTTGCCTGTGTGGAAGGCTTCACACTACAACTCCCATGATTCCGTGCAGTGATCTTCGCAATCTTCCTTTAATCGCATCATCCAGGAGCTTCTGGATCGCTGGGATAAAGCAGGAGGATTGAAGCTGATTTTGTTTACATGATTTTTGGCTTTTCTTGAAAGCTGAAAGGTGGAACAGCGATGAAAATGGACTTAAATGCCATCATAGAGAAGATGGAAACGGGCGACCAGGACGCCGCACTGACAGCTTTACAGACCTATAATAAAGAGGTAACGTAACATCAGATATATGTAAATCAGGACTGTTATGAGATGATGCATTTCTATGTTCTAGAATGAAGTGTCTGTTTTGCGCCTATGGAAAGTGTTTCTTGTTCAATACTAATTGTATTATATATGGAGAGAGAGAGAGAGAGAGTTTGCTGCGCTGTGACATTTGGATGATATAATAATAGATTCTCAGTCATGTAAAACACCATCGATTAGGAGCTTCCATAGTCAGATCATACATTATGTTTTGGTCTGGATGTACTAATTGCACTAGTGACAGAAATAAAATAATAAGTGTCTTTTATCTTTATAGATGTTTATCTGGAAAATATAATTGAATATTAAAGTAATCTAAAGTGAAATATCATATTCAAATAAAGAATTAGTATCTTATGGAGTCAGTAAATGGATGTGTTCATGTTGTCCTGACAGGCATTAGGAAAGCAATTAAAACAGCCTCAAATAAAGCTGATGGGGTCTAATGTTGTGGTCAGACTCATACTCATCATCCAATGTCAACAGGGATGCAGACCTTCCCTCTATCCCTCTTAAAAACAGTCCTTTCAAGCAATATATTCTCATAATTATTATACGTATTACATAATTAACCCATTTGACTCCCATATATTAACTATATCTGTTATGTACCCTTATTTGGTCCTTTCTTTTTAGATCGTGTTCCTAAAATCATAACAAAAGGATTCAAAAAGACATATAAGAGGGCTTTGAATTCTTAACAAATGATCCGTATAGGAGATGGGTTAGTAGGTACATTTCAAACAGTCTTAAAGTCATACGAGTTGAAAAACTTTGTGTGACGTCCGCTGGATTAGCCCTCAGGCAACACAAATAGATTTCTTAGGCTGATCCTGATGCTTTGTGAGCCGGTATCATAGAGGTTCATTCAGTTAAGCACCCTAATCATACTTAAGGACAGAATTGATGTGACAGTGATACATATTAAGAGGTTATGAGTAGGGCTGTCAAACGATTAATCGGATCCAAAATAAAAGTGTGTGTTTACATAATATATGTGGGTGCACTGTGTATAATTATTTTGTATATAAATAAATACACACACATGCATGTATATTTAGGGGAAAAAAGTTTTATTTCTATATAAAATATTTACATTTATATATAATATAAATTATACATAAATCTATATACAGTAAATACATGAAAATATTTCTTAAATATATACAAGCATGTGTATGTATTTATATATAAAATAATTATACACAGTGCACCCAAATATATTATGTAAACACAAACTTTTATTTTGGATGCGATTAATCGCGATTAATCATTTGACAGCCCTAGTTATGAGTTAATATTATCATTTAATTACAAAATGCATTTACACTGCATGACACACATACAGTGTTTGCCCAAAAAATGTGCCATTTTCTACACTTTAGGTCAGATTTTCATTGCATTGCATTAAACATACCAAACTTGCTGTTAATTTTAACCAACTAGGCCTACAAACTTTTTTGTTTATGTACTGTATAGTTCACACAGAATAATGTTTTTATAAAATAATTTAAATAGATGCCACTTTCGTTTTTTAAAAGGGCTATATGTGGAATTCACACACGTCGCTTGTTATTAGTGACACCTGTGGCTGTTAAGTGAACTGCAGCCACAAACGTTCTATTCGCACACACGTAGCGTACTAAACTTGATTCAATACCTCTATATATTCACTGCAAGGTTCTGCAAAAAGGCACTTTCCTCGCAATATCAAAATGAAAACACAAAAATGGCAGCGGGGAGAAAGCTTCTGATGGATGTTTTGCACCAGTTCACCAGCATCATGTCGACAGATGAGGTTGAAATTATGATAGTTTGATTATAAAGTATATTTGAGACTAGATAAATCTTGCTATGTGAGACTAGTTTGAATTAATTAATTTTGTTTGATGACACATTGACATTTCAGTACAGAATAGCTCTTTCAGCATTATCCTAAACATTGTATAAGCAATTTTTTTATAGTTCTTGCGACCGCGAGTAAACGTCACATGCTTTTGATTTCCCCGGCAAAAGCGACCCGAGTCATAAAAAGTCAGTCAACAGGCTTTCAAAGGCAAAGTCAGGGAAGGTCTCGCTTTTAAAGTTTAGTTACAAACTGTTCACACATTGGCTAAAAAAGTGATTAATACATGAAAATTCTTCTAAATTTCCCCTTTAATTGGAGGGCAAATTATTTTTTTTTATTTTTTATTTTTATTTTTTTTGCTGGAACTTAAAAGTATTTTTTTGTATTCATGCATACATGTATGTATTTGTATTTCACAGTTGTCTGAATAATGTTTTCTCTCTCTCTCTCTCTCTCTCTCTCTCTCTCTCTCTCTCTCTCTCTCTCTCTCTCTCTCTCTTAGAAATCACAGTGTTTTTTGTTTACCCCTGGGGAAGAGGAAGACAGAGAGGTAAGCCTTACCCGACATCATAATGCAAACGGTCAGCTATTCAACCCTGAAGAACAAGCTTCGTAATGCTTTGTCTTGCCATTTTAGATACATTAAAACATGTCCTTTAAGTATTCATGAATATTGCATTGCTAAATGTCTTCAATGGATTTGCAATAAATGTAAGAAGCTGTTGTGCTTATATCAGATGACATCAACTGAATCTTGTCTTAAAGCAATGCTGTTGTGATCTGTCCTTACTTTGACTTTATGTGCACTATTTTTTGCTTGCCTTTTGTGATAGGATGGACATTTGAATGAGGTATATGTGTAGCTCAGTGTTTTGGATGTAGTGTAGCATTAGCGTAGAACCCAAAGGCTATTTCTCGTTTCTGATTGGCTACTGAACAAAGAAGGTTTTTATAACTTCACATGATTGGAACATTCCAAAAATATAAAGAAATACTCTTTGGGATTTTGTAACATGACACTGTGTTGGAGAATGTTTCATGGGAGTCAATGTGGTTCAGAAATGAAATCTTTATCTGTATACTGTCCCACTTCATTTGCACTGTTTACACCAGTGATATTTTCCTATTTCTGCCCATGGTTGATCGATATGGGTTTTTTAATGGCCAATGCTAATATCAGGAGCAGTGGTGCTCAACTGATGGGTCACAACCCGAATATGGGGTTATGGGGTATCGCAGGTCTGTTCAGAATAAAATCAATTCCTAATGCACAAAATAAAACGTTAGACATATATTCGTATATTCGTATATTCATATATTGGTGTAAACAGAATGAGAACTTGGACCCATCATGCCTTGTTACCACTGTGCAGGCTGGTGGTGGTGGTGTGATGGTGTGGGGGATGTTTTCTTGGCACACTTTAGGCCCCTTAGTAACAATCGGGCATCGTTTAAATGCCACAGCCTACCCGAGCATTGTTTCTCACCATGTCCATCCCTTATGGCCACCATGACTTTGGTCTCTGTCATAAAAGCTGACTCCTGTCATTTTAATCATTGTTTTCAAAAGTCCCATCTTCAGCAATGTAACGCTTTACTAAAAGCACCACAACAGTAAACCAAAATGAGATGTACAGGCGAGATGTACTAGTGTTCTTTAAACCATTTGTTGCCAAAGACCTCCAAACATGATGATCCCCCATAATGCTACTATATTTGGTTGTCACTGTGTGTGATGTCACAAACAGATGATCCGATCTGGTTTTGTTCATTGCTTGACTGGGTTATGTAAGGACGTGTCACCGTTGGACTCTACTTTGGTAACTAAACTCTTCAGTGAGACAGTCGGACTCGGAGGTCTTGGCAGTGATACACAGTCAGGGGGAATTTGAGGAGTTGTCAATCATCCAGCCATGTATTTATAGTGAGCTGTCCACTATAACAATAATAAATGATTCCTCTCAGGAACTTAAATAGATCTGTGCAGGGATGACGTCAAAACCCAGAAGAATACTAATTCGCCGCTGGTTCCCTCGAGATTTTCATATGGATTTTTAAAATGGGGTGGTTATCATGTTATGTTGCTACTTATGCATAAACAGGACTCTTGCAATATACAAGTATGCTTCAAAACCTGAATTCAAAACTGAAAGTTTTTAACCACATTGAATCGCATGAAAAAAACACCCAGATTCTCTCACATGGCCTGTAATAGTGTTTCTCATATGGTGGGGTGTGACAAAAATGGGTCAAAGGTCTGTTCTGATAGGGTTGCAGGTATGTCATTTTAATGTGTATTTGTTTAATTAATCTATATGTAATATATTTGTATATATTGTATATTTTCTATTTTTGTATCTTTTAAAATTGTAAATATAATCCTATAAAATTAAATATAAAATATAGACACTAACTGTTCAAACTTGTGAGGTCAGCAAGATATGTATATATATATATATATATATATATATATATGAAGAGTTCAGATGCAAAAGCCTCTAAATGCCATTTGAAATTTTCTTCTTTAATGATGATTTTTAGCAAACTTGTATATTTAAGTTCAGTGATTTCACTTAAATGGCAATGATAATTACCTATTAATTGTTATTTAAGTGAAATTACTGAACTTAAATATACAAGTTTGATAAAAAATCATCATTAAAGAAGAAAATTTCAAATGGCATTTAGAGGCTTTTGCATCTGAACTCTTCATATATACAAAGTATATATTTAATAAATGAATACTTTTATTCAGCAATAATGCATTAAATTGACCAAAAGTAACAGTAAAGATATTTAAAATAGATATAAAATATATTTTAAATTGTGATACTATTTTGCAATGTTTTTACTGGATCAAATAAATAAATAAATTGGTGAGCACAAGAGACTATTGAACTGTAATGTGTGTTTTATATTTTTTAATAGTTTTTGAATTAATATTGTAGTTTTATATTATTATACTCTTTATATTTCATTTTTTAAAAGTCATTTTGAAGTAGTGATAACTTTGGTTAAACAATTTTGATACTGTACAGTGTAAAATCTGTGTTTTTAAAGAAAACCAGTTGAGAACCGCTGGCCCGTAAGGTGATGGTGTCGATAATTGCTGCAGTTTACACACTCTCTCTCTCTCTCTTTCTCTCTCTCTTCTCAGCGTCTGGGTGAGTTAGTGTTGGGCTTCCTGGAGAGAGACCTCCAGCCGTCCTGTCAGCTGGCCTGTCTGGAAACCATCCGCATCCTGTCCCGTGACAAGAAGAGCTTGGCTCCCTTCGCCACCCGCCACGCCATGCAGATCCTGATCCGACTCGCCGGCCTCGGGCAGGGTGAGGGCGTCACGCCTGAGATCCCGGACCTGGAGGTGATCGTGGAGGCCCTGAAGTGCTTGTGCAACATCGTGTTCAACAGCGGTTCTGCACAGGAGGCGGGGGCGGAGCTCCAGCTGATCGTGGGATTGGCCGAGAGGCTTAAGCAATGCCGCGAGCCGCAGTGGAACCACGAGGTGCGATTCTTCGACCTGCGCCTCACGTTTTTGATCACGGCCCTGCGCGTGGACGTGAGAGCCCAACTGGCACGCGAGCTGCGGGGTGTTAGCCTGCTGTCGGAGGCTCTGGATGCCACGCTTGGCCTCTGCTGGCCCGACATGTACGAGGTGGCCCGTGCGGGATTCGACGGCTGCTCAGAGCTGCCCCTGCTGGGCAGGCAGGAGACCGAGCGAGCCATGGAGATCCTGAAGATCCTCTTTAACGTCACTTTTGATTCCAACCGCCGCACGGTGGACGAGGTGAGACTGGGTTTGCTGCCATATTTAATTGTGTCAGGAAACAGTATGTAGTCAAACTGACAATGCTGCTGTTTTCTAAATTTTAGTGCCCTTATTATATGCAGCAATAGAAACTTTGGCCAATTTCAATGGAAGGAGTCTCACGAAACCTGCAAAGAACTTGTTCAGCCATATTTCACACCAAAGCCTAAAGAAAGAAAGAAAAATATACTGTGTATATTTAAAAATATAATATACAGAACATACACACAGTATATTCTTTAAAGATAACAATGTATTTTTCCTATTTTATGGCAATAGAGTTAAAAGTATTACTAATATATTACAGTAAAATAATTGAATAATTCAAAACATTTTCAGGATATTCTCATGGAAAATAATGCAACCCAATACAAAAAAATTTATTCTGTGAAATATATATATATATATATATATAACATTACAAAATGTTTTAGAATACATCATATTGATGACTATTAAATCTATACTTTGTCAATTTAAAAAAAGTACATTTCACACAAACTCAAACAAAAGTTTCAAGTGAAATCAGCCATCAAAACATGTGACTGTGTAATAGAAATTAAGACTAGCGAAGATAAAAAATAAGGTGATGCTTCTGCATTTTGAGACAGATATAAAATAATTAAAAAGCAAATACTGATATATTGTGCATCTTATTTTGTTATTTGATGTAATAATGTTATTTTGTGATGCTTGCCTCATACTATTGTAAAAAGAAAATAAATTTAAATGTTCTCATAATATTTAAAAAAGCATGTAAATATCAAATTTCATCCTCACAAGTTGCTGAATAAGCATTACATAACAGTAGCAATTAGATCTGCTCTCTCAGTGTAAATAACACTGTTTAATTAGCATTGTGTGTGTGTGTGATGCAGGAAGAAGCAGCCACTTACAGACACCTGGGAGCCATACTGAGACACTGCATCATGAGCAGCTCAGAGGGAGAGGAGCGCACAGAAGAGATGCACAGGTGCCCTTGCACACACACATGTTGGGTTTCAATGTTTTGTGCGGACTTTCCATAGACATAATTATTTTTATACTGTGCAAACTGTATCTTATATTCCCTAACTTCACCAAAAACACAACCTTCACATGATTTATAAACTGCTTTCCTCATGGGGTCCAAAAAATCTTTCCACAAGGTCCAAGACTTCTGGTATTGGCATTTTGTTGGGACATTGTATCCCCATAACATAGGATTGACCAGGACCACACACACACACAGCAGGGCAGATCTAGATGCAGAAAGGTTTATGGAAGCAAGTTTACAGGTTCTGAATAATGCAATAAAACAAAACTGAATCAAGTAAAGTTGTTTGACACATTGACACACTGGCACAGATTCTCATGTGTCTTGCTCTGGTTTGTAACAAATTAGAGCAGATCCTCAGGGACCTCAGTCCCAACTAATTAGTCAATTTGTAAAAGGAAACTAAATCTGAATTTGTATTACAGCCACACGGTGAACCTGCTGGGAAACCTGCCGCTTCCGTGTCTTGACGTTTTGCTGATGCCTAAAGTCCAGCAGGGCTCTATCGAGTACATGGGCGTCAACATGGACGCTGTTATGGTGCTGCTGGAGTTTATGGAGAAAAGACTCGACCGGGTGAGCACCTGAACAAGTATTCTGCTAATCTTTTATTAAAGCATCTTTAAAAAGGTTCAAACATATTAAAAGCAGTTTAATGTTCATCAGCAGACTTGACAAAATAAGACATTGAGTGATAAATCCCATTTCTTCAATGTTAATCTGAGTGATTGTTGCAAATGAAAAATCCTACTTAGTTATGTATTACATTTGCATTTAATCTGCGGAAACAAAGACACCTACATCTTGGATGCCCTTGAGGTAAGCTAAAACATACCAAAAATGAATTTCAAAGTGAACTATCCCTTTAAGATGTTATATGTTTTCTGTAAAGCTGCTTTAAAACAGCGCCTATTGAGAAAAGCGCTATAGCGATAAATGAGACTTTACTTGACTTGCATTTTGCTGTCATACCTGGTTAGGTGAAACTCCTTCGCTGTTTGTTGTTGTTTTTGTGCTGGGTGCGATGGGAACACTTTGAGGGATTTCTAGACCAAGACACAGCTGGTGCTCCAGTGTTAAACAATTGAACTCCTCCACCTGTTGATGTTGTATTTCCAGGGAAACAAGCTAAAGGAAACCCTGCTGCCCTCATTAAATCTACTAACCGAGAGCTCTCGCATCCACAGAGAGACCAGGAAGTTTTTACGAATGAAGGTGAGATTGTGAACTTCATTGAGACATTGGTCAGGTTTACTTACAGCTTAAACTCGCTTTATGCGTTAAAAACTACTGTCAGGGTTTACTAAAGTCGCGCAGTGAAAAATGTGTGCTGAAAAGGAGTGGACAGGTTATTTTTCTTATTTTAACTTATTGCATTTGTAAGAGTTTCCCTTTCAGATGCAAAATTAATGCAAAGAGAGTATTTAAATGAATCATGCAAGGTGATTTACCAAGGTTTCGCTGATCAATTGACTAGTATCTTCACCGTTATTCTCCTAAAAAAAAAAACATGTCTTAAACTAGACGCTAATTTACGTTACTCTTCGTAGAGTAATATGGTAATTTTCCCTGTTTAGTAAATGTGGCCTATTTTCATTTTGGTCATGATGGAGAATGTGTGTGTGTCTATGCAGGTGCTTCCCCCATTACGAGATGTCAAAAACAGACCTGAGGTCGGTAACGCTTTACGGAACAAGATAGTGCGTCTAATGACGCACATAGACACGGACGTGAAGCACTGTGCAGCCGAGTTCCTGTTTGTCCTGTGCAAGGAGAGTGGTGCGTCAAATACTACAATATCATTACAAGGACACTAAGCGTGTGTTCACACTTGTAGTTTGGTTCTCTTGGTTCTTTTGATCCTGATATATACAGCAGTCAACATTTGGATCAAAACCTTTCATCAAAGCTATACATGAATTTTGAACATAACCTGTTCTTGTCTTTGTCACGATGCACACACACAGGATGACAGAATCCAATAGCAGTAGTTTATTTAAGGGCAATCCAAAACTGTAATCAGCCAGGCAAGGGTCAAAATCAAACAAAGCAGTCCAAAAACAAGAAACAAAATGAAAACCGACTTGAAACAAAACAAAAACCGACTTGAAACTAAATGAAAACCGCCTTGAGACAAAACAAAAACCGACTTGAGACAAAACGAAAACTGGCTTGAGACAAAACGAAAACTGACTTGAAACAAAACAAAAACCGACCAGAGACAAAACAAAAATCGACTTGAAACAAAACCGACTTGAAACAAAACGAAAACCGACTTGAAACAAAACACAAACCGACTTGAAACAAAACAAAATAGGACTTGAAACAAAACAGAAAACCGACTTATCAGATATCAGAAAACCGACTTGAAACAAAACAAAAACCGACTTGAGACAAAACGAAAACCGACTTGAGACAAAATGAAAACCGGCTTGAGACAAAACGAAAACCGACTTGAAACCAAACCGACTTGAAACAAAACGAAAACCGACTTATCAGATATCAGAAACGAAAACCAACTTGAAACAAAATCGACTTGAAACAAAACGAAAACCGACTTGAAACAAAACGAAAGCCAACTTGAAACAAAACCGACTTGAAACAAAATGAAAACTGACTTGAAACAAAACGAAAACCGATTTGAAACAAAACGAAAACCAACTTGAAACAAAAAGAAAACCGACTTATCAGATATCAGAAACAAAAACCGACTTGAAACAAAACGAAAACCGACTTGAAACAGACCTCAGAAGAATAGCGTGACATACAACAATGACTCCGTGGCATGAACTAAAACAGACAGGGTTTTTATTCACAGACACTAACAATGTGATAGGGAACAGCTGAGTGCAATCGTGAGTGATGGGAACAAAAAAAAGGATTATGGGAAATTCAGTTCCAGACTGAATGGTGGCAGGAAAGGAAAAAGACCTCTAGTGGACACTCGGGGGAACACAAACCAGACACTCTGACAATCTTAGGAGAACATTGATGAAATTTTTTGATCCACTTCAAATGTTGACTACTGTATTTGAACGGTAGTGGATTTAGGGATTTATTTTGAAGTCGAAGAGAAATAATGATAGGCATTTGTTCCACTGTGAATCAGTTTCCAGGTTTATTAAGTACACGGGTTACGGTAACGCGGCGGGACTCCTGGCCGCTCGAGGGCTGATGAGAGGTGGTCGAGATCCTGGACTTTACTCTGAAGATGAGGACAGCGATACTGAGGAGTACAGAGAGGCAAAACCTCAGTATGTCATGAACAACACTGTCCGATATAAGAATGACCATAATGGTTAGAAAAGATTTGTGTTTTTTATTTTGTTTATGTTGTACAGTATCAATCCAGTGACTGGCCGTGTGGAGGAGGAGCAGCCCAACCCTATGGAGGGAATGACCGAAGAACAGAAGGAATACGAAGCCATGAAACTGGTCAACATGTTCGACAAACTCTCTAGGTAATAAAGCGATGTCATAAAACCCCAAATTTTCAATGTGTTCTTTTTTTTTTTTTAAATAGTATGACGTCCACAGTTAAGTAATTGCAAACATGCTGTTCTTTCAGGGAGCAGGTGATCCAGCCGATGAAAATTGGAGCCGATGGTAAAATGACTTCAGTGGAACCACAAGAGCTTCGTTTTTTAGCCCGCCAACAGTTCGGAGAGTCCAATAATTCTGACAGTGACAGCGACTCGAACTAATCCGAGTCTTTTAACAGGACGGATAGAATCACTTATCAAATTGTAATCAAAAACGAACGTTTTTGATGAATTATATTATGGAATTGAATCTTTTGACACTTTAGGATTTAAATGCTTGGTTTTTACTCTTAAGGAAAACATCTGGTGAATGTTATTTTGACATTTCATTTGAGGTTTATTGTGTTGGCCTGTCTTTAGGTAATATTTTCTGTACAATGACAGTGAAAACATGGTTTGTTTACACAGTGTTAGTTTACTAATATTACAGAATTAATTGAATGGAACTCTAACTTGTTACACATCACGGGAGCACAGATATTAGTTTTCATTTAAAATGTCAATGTGAAAAATGATGAGATTGATGGAGCACTGATATTTATTTATTTATTTGGTTTTAGTATGAGCTGAGCAGGAGCATTTTTAAAGTTATGATACATAGATAGTTTATTATATTTTATGAGGAAAAAAACGGTTCAACTTTTTTGGGACATGAGCATATAAAGCCCTCCTGTAATCAACTTTTAATTTGTTCTTTGTGGTAAAGGGATGAATTGCTGTATATTGTTATTGGTGGCCTGTGTAGTTGTGTATGAAAGACTGAAGGGAATGTTGTATGATTTGTATCACATGTTAAAAGAAATTTATTGTGAGACGATAATAAAAGAGCTGAATTTGTCATTGTCTCATTTGAAATGTTTTATACACAGACTAGAATTGATAATTACATTTTATATTTATATATTTTAATATTATTGTTGTTGCATATTATATATATATATATATATATATAATCTTAATATCATCATATTATATGCAAAGGTATCATATATATATGGAGAGAGATTTGTATAATTTTTTATTATAAAAGTTTCACAAACAAAGCTATATATATATATATATATATATATATATATATATATCCTCCGCTGCTCTAGGTGGCGGTAGCGCATTGTTCACCTCAGCGTGCATTCATTTTATTAGTGCAGATTTATTCCATAGACAGAGGCGAGAGCTTCAATTTGTATCACTCAAACACAGACAAAGATCAACGTTCAAGATGAAAGATGTCATCGGATACCTCAAACAACAGCAGAGCAAGAGCCCGACGCCCGAGATGGCCGCGGAGTGGCACACACTGGAAGATTTTTATAACAGAAAGTAAGAATGATGTCTGTTCAGTGTCTGAATCTTGGCTAGCTGAGTCATTTAGCATGCTAAGCTAATGGTTACTTGTACCATGGATAATAATAAACTACTTTGTCCACTTTGAATAGTGTTTTTAAAGACCGTGTTGGCCGTCTATTAGCGTAATAGTTTTATATTTGTTGATGTAGGTAACGTTAATTATTGTAAATGAGTTCTAGTGGCTAGCAAGTCATTGCTGAAGTGAGATATTTGTTACATGACACTTTTGTTGTTTTCAAGTGTTTCACATGAGATACGTTTTATTGAAGGTTTACAACATGATGAAGTAGACCGTTTATACACTGCTAAAACCATGATTTATTCATTTAAAGGATGCAAATCATGGGTATCAAATCAATGACTGCTTGAGTGCTTAAGTATATCAGCCCTTCAGTGGAATTGGATAGATCGATGAAATCCACATTTTGAGAGTAATTTAAACGTCAGATCAACTTCTCTTTGACAGATTGTGGCACCAGTTGACTCTGAAGCTGACAGACTTTGTGCAGGACCCGTATTTCGCCAAAGGGGATGGACTCATTCAGGTATCAGATCAGAATTCAGCTGCATTTACACACTTCAGAAATGTCAGGTGAAACCTTTCATAAGTCTCATTTGCTTCCCACAGCTCTATGAAAACTTCCTCAGTGATTTTGAACACAGGTAAGAAGCATTTCTGATGAGATTTCCCCATGCATGTGAAAAACGAATTTTCCATTTGGTAATAATAAAGCAGTAGATCACTTTGGAACTTTGGCTTATTGTGATGCTTGTGGAAAACTATTTATTGCAATTTAATTAAACGTAAATGAATCTCTTTTTTTTTTTCTTGACAGAATCAACCCATTGTCCTTAGTAGAAATCATCCTTCATGTTGCAAAACACATGACAGGTACATAATTTTTTTCCAGGATTGTTGTTTGCTGACCTCCATCGCAAAGCCTATAGAGAGTGTAATATTAATAAGATATGTCTTGTTTTTAAACAGATCCAAACACAGCCATCACCTTTCTTGAGAAAACAAAGGAGAAGGTAGTGGGTTGTTCTGTGTTTCAGCTCTGAGTTTATACTGTAATTGGCAACATATTGAAATCGTTGTCATTTTACTTTCAGGTCAAGTCCAGTGATGAGGCCGTCATCCTCTGCAAAACCTCAGTTGGAAGCCTCAAGCTCGACATCAGCGATCTCCCAGCCACAAAGGTCATAATAGCACATATTTATTTTCTTAAGGCGGACACTCCTGCCATTTCAATAGAAATCTAGTATGTGACCACAACGGGTTCAAGTTGGTCACACAGATTCAACTGCTTGGTTTTGAAGTGACATCAAAATACTATTTCAGTGGACCTTTTTAATAGGGTTGTGCCGACTGATGATATCGCCAATGGCTGATGCCTCTGATGATATCAAGACGATAATTGGCTTGTTTTCCCGTTAATGTATTTTTAACAGGCTGGTATTATTATCAAATTAATATTAGGGCCGACAATTAATTTGCCTTCCCTAAATTCATAACATCACCACACTTAGACATTGAGGACTCCTTATTGAAAATGTTTTTAAAGGGGTGGTTTACTGCTTTTTTTTTTTTTTGCATGATTGTGTTTATGGGGTGCAATATAACATGTATTCATGGTTTTTCTTTTTTTAAAGCCTTATTTTTCATAAATTTCAACTTTATTGTCAGCCGCGCTCTCCTCTGACATTTGAACGACTGGTTGACTTCCTGATTCTATGAAACCACTCCCTCAGAAACAGGCAGTGGGCTCAGATTGGTTAGTTTGGGGAGGTGTGTTGTGATTGGCTAAACTGTAGTACACGTTGTCCGGAAGGTTCACGCCCATTTCCTTTACGGGCGAATGTAAATGATTTGCTCCGGTCCAATGTAAATAATGGTGTCGATACTGCAGTATCAATATGAGCCAGAATCAGACCCAGATAGCGGCGATGAAGAGAGGCAAGCAGAACCTCACCACACACGGCTCTTACTAAACGTTTATGAATGGTAATTTGCCTATATTTTTTTACTTTATAAACGTTTGTTTTACACAAAGGCATCAAACTGACTGGCTAACGTTACTATACACAATAGCATCGAACTGACTGGCTAACGTTACTATATACACAAACAGCGTTGACATTGGTTTACGTTCTTGATCAAATCGAAAAATAACGTCATAAAGTATATATACATGAAAAATACATTTATAACAGTAGTACTTATACAAAATTCAGGTCCATAATGTTTGTACGTGTTTGTTGTAGACACAAAATAGCATAACTAGTAGCCTATAGTGGCTATAAAGCCAGCGCTGGCATTTGATAATACTAAAACACCAGGCTACATCTGAAATTATACATGCAAATACATTTAAAATGATGAAGTCTTAGCCTACTTACAGGTTGTGGCCCAACAACTGCTGCCTCTGGTTTTAAAGTTGGAACTGCTTCATGTTTTAGTAACAGTTTTTTGTTGAATCCAGTGTTGAACTCGTGGAGATTCTGGAAGCTGTCTTCCATAAAATGAGCAGCAGAGAGCTAAATTACGATCGTCATTTTCAGGAGCATAATCAAACATAAAGTGTATCCATTGTTGACGAAGGACAGCGTCCGTGGGAAACCCGAACACAGAAGACCTGACAGCTGGGTGAACACAACACACTTGACGAGCCTCAGAAATATGGCAATGCCCTTTTTTGCATATTCCGGAGGGAGGGATGATGTAAATATATGGGTTAGTGACGTCTGAAACCCAGCTGTAGTCCCAAACGAGTCGTTTTTGTAGGCATTAAACTACCCGATTTTTAAAAGACGATATCTCTGCTTACATTGAACTTTAAGCGCTGCAACTTTCCAGATACTCTTCATGCACCAACAGCAACAATACACACTATTTAAAATGAAAAAAGTGAAATCGCAATCAACCACCCCTTTAAAACTTACAAAACTACATCCCACATCAAAATTTAATTGCAAGGTGAACTATTCACAAATTGGCAAGAGTGACAATTGTATTTTAGACTGTTATTCTTATTTTACTTATTAATAATCATTTTGCAGAAATTAATAGAGGAAGTGGAAGAGATGCTGAACAATCTCCCGGGTGTGACATCAGTGCATGGGCGATTTTACGATCTGTCGAGCAAATATTACCGCATCATTGGGAACCACGCTTTGTACTACAAGGATGCCCTGCGGTACTTGGGATGTGTGGAAGCTAAAGACTTGCCTGGTAAGTACTCTGACTTCTGCATGGTGTTTACATTTGATGAGAAACTTAAAACAGCACCCTCTAGTGTTGGCTCACCATATCTACATTAATCATTACAATGGGCTTTATGCCCAGCTGCACTACTTCCTGAACTTCAGCCAGCTCCTTGTTTCCTGTCTGCTGTTATTGGCCAAATTGATTAATTCAGGTGTACCTGACCTCAGTAGTCATGGCAACAATAATCAGACACACCTAAATTAATCAATTTGGCCAATAATGGCAGACAGGAAACAAGGAGCTGGCTGAAGTTCAGGAAGTAGTGCAGCTGGGCATAAAGCCAATTGGATCTGCATAATTTCAGGTGAAAATATGAGAACATGCTAATGCAGTTGGGATTGTGGTTTAATGCTCACTCCAGCTTTGTGTTTTTCTCACCACAGAAGCTGAGCAACAAGAAAGAGCTTTCACATTAGGTCTGGCCGGCTTGCTCGGAGAGGGGGTGTACAACTTTGGAGAACTGGTTAGTGCCTGTCATTGTACAGTGTTAGTTTGGTATTATTGTGTCAGTGATTGTAATATAGTTTTTTAGCTTTATTATAGTTTCATATTTTGAATTAAATTTGTGCTTTTGTCATTTTATTCTATTTTTTATTTTATATATAAATTTGCTATGTAGTTTTAATTTTTTTTTTTTTACTGTTTATTTATTTCTAGTTAATTATTTTAGTGCTCGATTTCCAAGTCAACATAATTAATTTTTAGCTAATTATATTGACTCTCCTTTAATTTACAGATTTTATATTAGTTAGTTGTAAATGCAACCATTCTCATTTTTAATTTATGTAAAATGTATAGTTTAATTTATTTCAGCTTTTTCAATTAATGCATTTTTTTTAACAGTTTTAGCTTTAATTTTAATTTAAAAAACTGCATTGTACTACTGTTCTATGTCTCCTTCATTGGAAGCTGCTTGTCTTGATGGATTTGTTTGCTCTAACAACATGAGTTTGATATTTAAAGCTGATGCACCCTGTCCTGGAGTCACTGAGGAACACAGATAAACAGTGGCTGATAGACACGCTCTTCGCATTTAATGCAGGCAACGTGGAGAAATTCCAGGCCCTGAAGAACGCATGGGGCCAACAGGTGAGCAGATGACTTATTCAGTGTAAATGAACGCTGTCAAGTTTTTTTTCCTTCATTAAAAATGTTGAGGAGGATTCTGGTAGAAATTCATATATATTGTTAGTAAATGAACCTGTATTCATTTTTCTTTTCCTCCTCAAAGCCTGATCTCGCAGCTCATGAGGGCAAACTCATGAAGAAGATCCAACTACTCTGTGTCATGGAGGTATAAATGCTATTTATTACAAATGTGATGAACGTCCTTATACTATCATTTACAGTAGTTAATTAGTACATCGTTATTTGCTAATTAATTATTAAGTGGCACAGGAAGAGTTATTACTGTGAGTAAAACCATGCTGACACAGTTAATGATTGATTGTCTTCATAGATGACTTTCACACGGCCAGCCAATCACAGGCAGCTGACGTTCCAGGAAATTGCACAGAGTTCCAAAATACAAGTGGACGAGGTTTGTCTTTTCTTTTTGAGTGTGTGTGTCTGTGTTATATATATATATATATGTATTAGTACTTATTTTTGCACAGTACCTTAGTCCTTAGTACTTGATATTTATATAGAGTGCTTATTTTATATTACTATATTAATAATATATATATGAAGACACTGCATTAAATAGTTAACATGTATAACATTTACAGCTAGTGTTAATGAAGTGTTTCCTGTGGCCAGTCACCATGAAGTGTATTTAATCCAGGACTTGAGTTAATCTGTGTCTGGGAGATGTTCTTATCATTATCCTTTCCCTCAGGTGGAGCTGTTGGTGATGAAGGCTCTGTCTGTCGGACTGATCAAGGGAAGCATCGATGAGGTGGAAAAGAAAGTTCACATGACCTGGGTTCAGCCCAGAGTGCTGGACTTGCAGCAGGTATGTCCACCTCAACCAAAGACTCAAAAATGTCTATATGTGATGCAATCTGGGACAACCCACCACATGGTGAAATTTGACATATTACAGGTTTTTAGACCATATTAAAGCTGTATTCAAGCCCATTCCAAATCTGTTTTTATATCTTTTATAGTTTGTTTGTAACAAAAGTAATGGTTATCTGAAGTCGGCAGATCGCTGTGATTTTCAGGTTTTATTAATTTTCAGGTTTAATTAACGGTCACGTTCTGCTAGTGGGACGACTGGCGCTCCCTTTTTTTACTGACTTTTTTCATATCACATATTTTAGTAATCATCATAGATTAGGTATCATTCGAAAGCTCAAAATTCAACCTGTGAAAACCGTTTTGAAATTGGACGATTGAGAGGCGAGCAAGGTCTTTTAAACGATCACCTTCAAACTCTATTGTTCTCTTGTGCTCCGCATCACACCACACGATAACGCTGGATAAAAATAAATAAATAAATAAATAAATAACTTGTGGGCTGTTATAGTTCACCCAGGACTGGACTTTATTCTGTTATGGTAAACTGTCTTTGTAGTGTTAAGAGTTGGAGAGCTAAACAGGAGATATTGTTTTTTGCCCCTCGGCTCCGCTTGCGTGTTCTTAAAGAGAAACACAGTCTTTTCAGCTGGACATTATAAATCGCTTTTTTTCTGCACTAAACTAGTTAATTTTTCCAAGATCTATTCAGAGATTATAAACAAGATGTTATAGAATAATAATTTAATAAAAACCCAATTTTGACACAAAAAACTGACATTCAATCTATATTTAGACCTTACTGAAAACGTACCAGCGCGACTTCCGACGGGTTTTCCAAGATCGCATCATATATATATAGTTTCGGTTCGCATTAAATAATAATTTTTTAATCCGTTGTTGTCTTTGCATTCTTTGGCTAGTGTTACAGTACGTGATCCCTCTCTTGTTCATTCAAGTGCTTTTAAACCATTCAAGTGCAATAAGATGCATATGTACTGGAGTGCTGTCTGAGAAGCGTCTCTCTGTGAACACATACTCGACACACACGTGGCCGTGCGCACTGAAAGCCACTTCTCAGACAGTGATTCTAGATTTTATTCATAATAGAGAGATGCCATTAAACATTTAAAATATAGAATTTTATGTTGTTTCTACATTGTTATTTGTATGATTTGTTGTTTTTCTATGCCAAACACAAAGAAAGTTTTCCCCCCATCTCCACAGATTAAGGGCATGAAAGATCGTCTGGACCTGTGGTGTGGGGATGTTAAGAACATGGCCATGTTGGTGGAACACCAGGCTCAGGACATCCTGACTTAGAAGTGTTCTTTACCATGTCTGGCCCATCTGAACGTTCCCCTACATTGCATTCTCCACAAGCCTCAGTTCTTTGTTTGATGCGCATCAGTATCTTCATTGTCATTAAAGTAACTTGTTTTCACAATCAATGTTTTGGGGGTTTTGTTCAGGGATAGTTCACCCAAAAATGAAAATCTACAATCTAAATGGCATCTTTTATGTTCTGCGGGGGCGAAAAAAATTATTTTAGGCTAAGTAAATGATGACAATTTTCTTTTTTGCGTAAACAATCACTGCGGCTGATTTTTGAAAGTTTTTTTTTTTACATTTTTTTTACTCATCTGAACCACAATTACAATACATACATTTTTATCAATATAATGATTATAAGGCATCCGTATTGGCCATAATAGCACTGTAGAAGCGAAGCCCTGAATTGCTTAAGAGCTTTTGGAAATGTGAGCTTTCAACTCCCAAATCAAATTTGAAATGCAGTTACACCCACATCCTTCTCTGAAACAATGACCGGTGCTGTAAAAAAAACGGTCTAAAATCATCCTACATTACTGAGAATAGATGACGAGATGTTTTCCCTGCACATTTCGTCCCCTTGGAATTATAAGGGTCTATCTGACATTTTTGTCAAAATTGACAACTTATTTACGTTATGTGATGTGTATTTTTTAAGTTGTGTTCATTGTGGGACTTTTTATTGAAAAAAAACAAAAAGGTTCTATCTACAAAGTCGAACTCTAACTTGCCTGACGCAAAGCTCCAATACAAAACGTTACTCAAAGACTCCAAACAGGTACAAGGAAGACTGGTAGAAGATTACACGCACTATCCATGAAACATAATCAAGAACCGACAAGCACAGATTGAAACAGAGAGAACTAAATACAGATACAAAATGAACACTAACAAGGTGACACAGATGATCAGGACGATGAACAGGTGGACGATTGAGGGAGTGAGTTCAGGCGTGGAGACAAGAGGATGCTGGGAAGTGTAGTGAAGATGACAAAGACTGTGACAGAACGTCCCCCTTTACAAAAGCGCGACCTCGCGCCGTAGAACATCAATGGGGTGGGCGCCCTGGAGGCTGACAAGGGCATGGCTCAATTGGCTTTATGCCCAGCTGCACTACTTCCTGAACTTAAGCCAGCTCCTTGTTTCCTGTCTGCCATTATTGGCCAAATTGATCAATTCAGGTGTGTCTGATTATTGTTGCCACGACTACTGAGGTCAAGCACACCTGAATTAATCGATTTGACCAATAATGGCAGACAGGAAACAAGGAGCTGGCTGAAGTTCAGGAAGTAGTGCAGCTGGGCAGGGCGGAACAGGCTGAGCAGGACGAGGGCGTGGCAGAGCAGACTGAGGGCGTGACCACCGCGGAGCAGGACGAGGGCGTGGCGGAGCAAGCTAAGGGCGTGACAAGGGCAGAGCAGGACATGGACGTGGCAGAGCAGACTGAGGGCGTGACCACCGCGGAGCAGGACGAGGGCGTGGCGGAGCAAGCTAAGGGCGTGACCAGGGCGGAGCAGGACTTGGACGTGGCGGAACAGGCTGAGGGCGTGACCACGGCAGAGCAGGACGTGGACGTGGCGGAGCAGGCTGAGGGCGTGACCACGGCGGAGCAGGACGAGGGCGTGGCGGAGCAAGCTGAGGGCGTGACCACGGCGGAGCAGGACGTGGACGTGGCAGAACAGGCTGAGGGCGTGACCACGGCGGAGCAGGACGTGGACGTGGCAGAACAGGCTGAGGGCGTGACCACGGCGGAGCAGGACGTGGACGTGGCAGAACAGGCTGAGGGCGTGACCACGGCGGAGCAGGACGTGGACGTGGCAGAACAGGCTGAGGGCGTGACCACGGCGGAGCAGGACGAGGGCGTGGCGGAGCAAGCTGAGGGCGTGACCACGGCGGAGCAGGACGTGGACGTGGCAGAACAGGCTGAGGGCGTGACCACGGCGGAGCAGGACGTGGACGTGGCAGAACAGGCTGAGGGCGTGACCACGGCGGAGCAGGACGTGGACGTGGCAGAACAGGCTGAGGGCGTGACCACGGCGGAGCAGGACGTGGACGTGGCGGAGCAGGCTGAGGGCGTGACCACGGCGGAGCAGGACGTGGACGTGGCAGAACAGGCTGAGGGCGTGACCACGGCGGAGCAGGACGAGGGCATGACCACGGCAGAGCAGGACGTGGACGTGGCGGAGCAGGCTGAGGGCGTTGCCAGGATGGTGAAGACCCTTCAGGCAGCCGTGGCTGGGCCATAGGACGTGCAGAGGCAGTCATCTGGGAAACTGGTTTCCAGGAAAACCTCCAGGTGTTCCTCAAGAGAGCTGTTTCCCTGCTCCTGCTCAAGGTACATTAGTCTTACAGCAGGGAAATCCATGTTTGGTCAGGTCTTCTGTCATGCTGTAGTGTGGAATGAAGACAGGCTGAGGCTGACGCAAAGCTCCAATACAAAACATTTACTCAAAAACTTCAAACAGGTACAAGGAAAGACTGGCAGAAGATTACACACACTAGCACAGACTGAAACAGAGATACAAATGAACACTAACAAGGTGACGACAGATGATCAGGACGATGAACAGGTGGATGATTGAGGGAGTGAGTTCAGCTGTGGAGACAAGAGGATGCTGGGAAGTGTAGTGAAGATGACGAAGACAGAATGGTGCAGACAAAGACTGAAAATTATATAGTTAGTGAATAATTTTTCAATGATTATTAAACTTTACGAATTAATTTGCTGAAGCATGTCGATTTTTTTTGCAGTTTTTAAAGTCCCAAATGTCTTAATTTTACCATATTAAGGCTTATAGGTCAAATATTTAACAATTTAGTTAATGCGGTCTTAATTACAACAATAAACGTTTGCATGTTATTTCAGCCATATTGAGGTCTAGAGAGAAAGGAAGCCATTTTACCTGGCCCACTTTAGCTGGAATAAAGTCCTGCTCGGATGTATTACTGCTCTCTGTCTAAGAAAAAGAAAGATTAAAGTATAATTTCTACAATAATATGTTTAATTACCCACCAAATAGGTGAAAATGAAGATTATGCACTGGGGAAAATATTTAGACCTACAAAACATGAAAGTGCTAAAAAAATGTTAAATAAATGTCATAGAAAGGGTAAAATTTTACTTTCTAACACATGTTGAGACATTGTTACAACATTATTATTTTTTTTAATTTAATGTTCAAATAATGTTTTGGCAGATAGAACCTTATAATTCTAAGCGAAAAGTGTTTTTTTTAGAATTAGAAGGTTCTATCTGCATTTGACCCGTTCCAAAAATCCCCATTTACAAATTTGAGAGGATTTTGATATTTTATGTTTAGAATACATTTAGGGTCCCTGTTATTTTCATGTTTGAATGAAACTTGTTCCCCATATAAATTTTCCTATATGTAATGCAAAAACGTTGAAGCTCAATCTCTCAAAACTGCTCACGACGCAGATAGAACCTTATAATTCCAAGGGAACGATTTTATTTCATTTTGTATCCTAGCAACAGACTTCTGCTGTGTCATCTGCAAGGTTTATTTCTATGCATCTGCTATACAAATATCAAGTCAGTGTCTTCATCTGCACTCTATTTGGTTATTATGACGTGTAAATAATTTCCACCAAAAAAAAAAATTCACTTTAAATGATTAATCTCAGATTAATCTGGAAAAAATAACTTAACTTCTGCATGCAATTATTGTCCTTATTGCAATAGTTTTGTACTTGCACCAAACACATTTAAAATGTCTGCTTTACTTGGAATTGTTCATTCATGATATAATTGTATTGGAAGTTTATTTTTTACCTTCTTCGCTTATCTTAGTTTTCAGAATTGACTGCAAGTTGACTTGTGATCATCTAATAGCAAACAAACATTAAAGCAACATAGCCATGAACATTTTTATATAGTTTAATCGATGCAGAGCAGGTGCCACCTGTTGAGGCGTTCAAGTACAATCATTTATTTAAACATTCAATGGTGAACTAGGCTTCGTAAGGAGGAATGCTCAAAACAGAGAGACATTTATTCTTGGTCTGCAACAGGACGGTTCTTGTAGTTCTCCAAATGTGACAGGATCCATCCAGAGGGGCCCAGGATGGTCACGAAAAAGGTCCCCATTGCAATTAATTGCTCCTGCATTGAGAACACAGTGACATTAGTGAAATACAGAACTACGTTATTCATCTATTATGAGTTTTTAGTTTTTAAACTAACCAAACTTTTTTCTCATGCATTAAATTTTTGGTGCCTTAATTTCCTTCGCGATTTCATTTTAATATGACTTTTATTTAAAGTAGGCCCTAGTGCAAAACTATCCCAGATGGGAAATAAAATTTGAGGTATTTGTGTTTAGGGACATGTTAGCTATTATAGCTGGTCAAAAATGTTGTTTTTTTTAGGTGTTCCAGGCAAGAATACCAGCAATAAACCGGTGTTTGAAACGGTCTAGTTGTCTGACCTGATAAAAAAGAGCTGCTCCAAGCCACCACTTGGATTTCCAAAAGGGTGAACTTTATTTGTCCGACAGTGTCGTGAAATTTGGCTGCTTTCCAAAAACGTATAAGGCCACGAAGTTCTTTAAACACATTCATTAGGCTACATTACAGACACTAATATTAATTTCTTCATTTTATGACTATGAAAATGTCGACATGACAGAAAGCTGGCCGCTCGCGCTATTTCCACACTGTACGTGAGCGCGCAAATAGGATCAATGGCGTAATCTGCATTATAGTCCCGCCTGACTTTTAATTACACTGCCTAAAATATTATTCACAGGTTTTCATAACAGAATTAAACATTTTTACCAACTCGCATACTCATGTATTTAGCTCGATAGTATCCGTTTATCACAGGCCGTCACACTCTCGCGCGCGCTGGTGGTAAAGTGCGCAGTTAAACTAAAAGTCAACCCATACTCACCCCAAAGGACAGCACATGTTTGGCTGGTTTGGCTGAAATGTTGACTTTAGGGATGATCTGGTGTCTCATCGCAGCCCTCAGCAGGTTGAAAGAGCAATTAAAGGCTGACATTGTGACGTTGTTAGATGTATCCAAACGCTAAAATATGTGCGCGCGGCTCAACTTGTGATGCGCCCTTCAGGGAAAGCGAGACGAGTTGCAATTTCTTGTCTACCTGCCAACTCCTATTTAAGGTCAGGGCGAGGAAAAAATAAAAAGAAATGTGTGTGTTTGCCAATCCGCTGCGAGTTTGATAAGCTCGGTCTATTTAATTGGCTGTCCCGCCGCACTGCAGTCAAGATGGAGAGTGTTTTCGTGCCCGCAGTCAGATGGATGCCACCTGCTAGATGTCTTAAAATGTATTTTCTCGACGATGTTCTTAAACGGAATAACTGAACCACAGAAGTTAGAGGGCAAAAATGCAGTCTATTTCGTACGTAGCCTTTTTTTTTTTTTTGCTTTTTTGCTTTTTGCATGCTTCTTGTTATCTGTAAATAACACGATTTACAATATATTACAATATTTCATTTTTATCCAGATTTCTATTTTATTTTCTTACATTTCAGTGTTATATTGTATTGTATTTATGTAGGCTTTTGTATTGCAACAAAATAACTAACTGATAGGCTACTGATGTTATAATCCACCCTGGCTCTCAGTAAATTGATCCATTTCAAATAGGCTATTTCAAAATGTAGACTACGCAACTCATAAAACTTAGCCTGAAAAACATGTTCAACAAGGAACTATTGGTTAACCATTCCTGCCTCGCCAATAATGTACCGGAAGATGGAGCTATATGATCTTTATTCAGCAAATTGGCCCATTAAATTGACGAATTATTACAAATAAAAGCTGTTCTTTTCAACTTTCTATTTACCAAAGAATCCACAAAAAAACTACTTATAATCAGATATTTTAACATTTCGCTCGCGTTTCTTGAGCACCAAATCTGCAAAATGATTTCTGAAGAATATTTGTGACCAGATTGAAAATTCAGCTCTGCCCTGACATGAAAGTTACGCTTTAGAATACATAGTCCTACTAAAGTAAAAAATATATATATATATATATATATATATATATATATATATATATTATATATATATATGAAATTAATAATATATATAGGCTATTTCAAATATGTTTCACAATATTCTGTTTTTAATTATTATTTTTTTATTAAATAAATGCTGTCATTTTATAAATGCTGTCAATAAATGCTGTCATTTAAGCTCCAGGCTAGGCTACTTCTAAAAAATGAAGAACAACGAATTTGCGTCCAGTTTTTAACAATGATTATGTATTATATTATTATATAACAACAATGTTAATTTATGAAGCCTTTAATTCTGGGTTATTTAGCAAAATGGGTAAACAATAATTAAATTTTTAAAATGATAGCATTTAGCAAAAATATGATAGCAAAAATAGATAGACATGATAGCAAAAATAGATTTTTTCAGTGACCCAACACATGGGTAAAAAATCATTTTAAAAAAAAAAGAACCCAGCATTTTGTAATGTAAATCTTGTGGTATTCAGCACGTTTCTCACTGACACGGCCCCAACTCGTAAAGAACGGGGTTAACCCATTCAGACCCTTGGTCCATTACAATGGACATCACATGTCATAGTCATAGTTCATGTGTGCAAGCTCAGATGACATACGTACTCTTTGCATTCTGGAGAGATGTGGTTGGGCACAGTGTAACGTCAGTCCATGATCATGATGAGGGTCTCGCTGTCGTTGGCCTCCTGAAGGGGTGGTTGTCCACACACTGGCATATAGTCGAGAAAACTGAGGAGGTACAACCTAAACCTCAGAAAGGGAACCAGGGACACAAGTACTGACTCTGCTATTCGGGCCGATCCCAGCAAGGTCAAGAACGTGAACTTGCAAGAACGTCTGCTACAGTTCCCGCTCTGTGAGAAAGCCTTGTCCTTCAACATCCAGCCCACATCTAAAGAGAAGCTTCTACCATTTGCACAGTACAACTGCTGCCATGTCTTGTAGAGATCGGATCCCGAGATCAAAGAACAAACTGGCATGAGAAGCCCTCAAATATCTGCAACTTACTGGACACTAAAAGAATAAGTGTGTTCTCACCTCATACTGTAACCTCAGAGGTGCTTCCCACTCAATCTACTAATTGTATATTATTATTTTCTTTCCCTACCCAGCATTCATTGCTGCTTTCCTGTAAGACAGTTAACCTTTTGGCAATGCTGTGTATATGAACACCTGTATCTACTGACACTGCTGACTATATTCTGTGCTATCTCAGAGAAGTTTATTAGAAGTAGCATATGTCTTGCTAGCGTAGAAGCTTTAATTCAATAACTTGTCATTTTGCAATGTAATATCTTAACCACATTATGTGTTCCACAGAGTTTAGTGATAAACGAGTGACTGAGTGACCATTCTTCACAGTGACAGAAAAAGGCAACACGAGAACATACGGTGAGCAATCACAATAGAGGCCATTTAGGCTCAAGGACTTGCCACTTAGTCGGTACAGTAGTCCTAACAAGTTTTTAGTCATTCATTTTGGGTTTTTTTGCCGGTAACTGTGAGGCAACGTTCTTTACTCGCAGAACTTTGAAGTTGCATTCTGTGGCATTGATGAAGTTGCTAATTCTCGTGCTAGCATGTTAGATTGCACCTTCACTGTCAGGCAGTGGGACAGGAAGCAGAACAGTTTGCCACATTGATACAGTGAGCAGTTTGGGAGCAAAGCATGCTAAATGAGAACAGCTTAGCATAACATTAGCATTTTGTGAGCTGGGGGATTGACCAGGGAAAGATGCTAAGTATATCTGTGATACATTTTCAAATAAAAAAAGAGAAGAGGGCTCAAACAGAGATTATTCTGAGAGATTATAGCTAGAGACTTTTTGTGAAATGGACATAATGTTACACAAAAACAGAAGACTGGGCTTCCTGGAGCAGTATTTTGGAGTTTGTTTTAAAACTGCTAATTCTTGGAAATATTTTGAAGCTTTTATCAAATATTAGAGAGTTATCAAGGGTTTTTTTAGAAAGATGGTGACAAAGACATCAAAGACTTTTTTTTTTCTTTTTTTTCTTTTTTTTAACATGAGATATGTGAGGGAGATTAATTAGGCTACATAACATTTGAACATCTATTTTTGTTTAATCATTTGCCTTTGGGTACATTTTTAACATATGTTGTATGGGTATACGCTCTTTGAAATATCCATATATTATGTAGAGTGTATATATATTTTTCGAACGTTATGCTATTGGTATGATGTTGTATTTTGACCCTTGCACCGTATCCATTCGAACATTTCAATCCCTCCATTTTAGATCGTATTCAATGAACGTAGCGACTTTTATGACGCTAGTTTGATGATCGACAAAGATCATATGGATCATAAATGCATTTGAAGAGCTGTATGATATTATAAAGCTAAATTGCGTAGCTGAGCCTAGTTTAAAATCCAGCCTTCGTATGTTGCAATGGCATGAATGAAGCTAGCGGTTACTGTTGTTTTGACCTCCTAAACAGCCTAAACACGATCACATTAACATTTAGATAGGCGGTGTGTGACTGTGTACTGTTACTTTGGTACTCTAAAGGACGTCAAAGTTATTCAGTCACTTCACATGTTCGTAAGTTTCTGTGCTATACATAGTACACCTTTCACTGGTGAATTAATTATTTTTTGTCATACTTTAGTAAATGTAAATGTCGAATAAGCCTATACTTTTTTTTTTTTTTTTTTTTTTTTTTTTTGCAATATCTTGGACCATGAATAAGCTTGACCAAATGCACAAGAATAGATGTAATAAAAAGGTGCTTTGGGGAGAGATATTGATGGTTATATTAGATCTGTAACGTGAAATTTGAATTTTCATTCCCATACAAAGTTTAAACTAAAAACCATCCTGACCTGCGATGTTTTGTAAGTACAACCTTCTGAACCAATTGGATGGCAGAGGGATATAAAAGCCAGACGTTCATTATATTTTCGTAATCAGCATTTTTTTTCTTATTATTTTGATGTTACTCATTTGACATGGGTCTCCATCTTTCAAAGCAACTGTAATCACATCACGACCGTTGGATTTTGGTTTGTCTATAGTCCCATTGACCCTTACTAAAATTATGACTGTCTCAATGAGATTAATTTATTTTTATATTTATTTATTAAAACTGATTAAACTGCCCTTGTGTCATTGTATTTTTTTCTTTTTTCAAAGACTTTGCACAAGACCGATGCATGACGTGGCTTTCTCTGTTTAAAACCATTTGAATATTTATTTGAATATTTTAGTTTTCTTCAAGGCCATTTACATCAATATACATTCATATGACATATTCAGTGAAGCAAGCATTGCGTGGTTATTTATACTGGTTGTAAGAACACATCCATTTTGATGACATTTAAAATACAACAGTTAAAATTGTCAATATATTTACAAAAAAATGAGAAAGCAAATACAAAAAGAACAGCAACTGGGAAAATACTATACCATAGTGATTGAGGTGAACTATTATTTTAAATTCATTAATACAGCACATAATGGGTCTATGTTAACCCACTATCATTATTTTTTTATCTTCCTTGACCTTAATCATCTGTTATCAAAAAGGTACCACTGACGCAAACAATTTTTAACTATAAACCCTGTAAACTGTAGAAGTTATCTTTGGTAAACTGTGCCATATGGTACATTAGCAAGCTAAGTATACAGTAGCTAGTGATGTGACTGCATGGCCAAGCACCTCCTCTTTTGTGATTGTCTCCATAGAAATAGTCCTTTGTCACTCTCCCATTTTGGCTTTCGGAGGGAGTTTATCATCCACACGAGAGCTCTTGATCCTCTGAGGGAGAAAAAGTTAATGACATTTTTTTGGTTACGTAAACAGTCCATAACATACATTAGATTTTAAAATAATTGTTTGGTTAATCACATGATGCCTTTAGTCTCGATGAACCACGAGAAACAAAATTAAATTGAGTCATAAAGTAATAAAGACAAATAACATTAGCGTTCTGTCAGCTTTATTAACTAATTGGGAAAAAGATTGCTGTAAATGACAGGCATGATAGTAATAACTTACAGCTACACTTTGTTCCCACCTTTGTGTTATGTAAACAAAAACTTAAAATGTAATATGCATGGCTAAACAATGTAGAATGCTAAAATACTAAGTTAGCAAAAGTGGTACCTGTTTCTTAAGCGCTTGCATCGAGTGAAACTCGATTTGTTCTCTCTTGATTCGGACCCAATCCGGTTCATCAGGGATCATGAAGGCCAAAATCATCTTCGCCATGATCAGGACATGCTAGAAACAGCATAATAAAACCATCAAGACATTCACCAACAGAGCTTGTGAAAACAGCAGCCAGCTAATTCACTTCAGATAAGTGCTTTCAAGCCTTCTGGGAAGTTCGTATTTACAATATGGGAGGTATTTACACTGATCAGAGCATGTTCATGTACCTTTTCTACATTACAAAAATGATGTCTTGCACATTAGGTGTGTTTTTGCTTTTTTGTGATTTTATTCAATTCATGAAGGCGCTGTAAAAAGAATCTTTATATTAAATTGTAAATGTACAATACGGTTGTATTATGTACATGCAACTTATTGTAAATAAAAAAAAATGTTATTAATTTAAACAAATTTACTGTAAAGTACAGACTCTCCAGCAACGTAAGACCTCTGACATATATAGCAATTGTAAGTCGCTTTGTATAAAAAGTGTCAGATAAATGAATAAATGTAAATGTGTGTTTCTGTTCATGTGCATCTAACAGTACTCGTAAAAGCGATCTTTCCAACATGACTTGAACGAACCCTTAATCAAATTCCTGTAAAGGGATAGTTCACTTTGAAATTAATTTTTGATAATGTTTTAGCTTACCTCTAGCTAGTCCAAGACCGAAAAAAGGTCCATTCCGTCCTTGGGCCGTAGGCAAACGGACGCGGGTTGGCGGACGAGCGCGCCGGCACTCCATAATTCCACTGTCCACGAACACACTATTGTCCAATAACCCACTATTTTTGAAAAGTAATAACCCTGGCCTTCGTGCAACAAGCTGTAATTGGACAGAATCCCGCCTGCAATCTATTGAATGATGATTTGGGTAGTGTGTTTTTTGGACATTTTAATTAAAGTTTCTTTCATGATAAAAACTATTTTACTGCACTCAGTGGGCCCCCTGAGTCCCCCATTTTTGCACTCAGGTCTAAGTCCCATTGCCCTCTATCAGAATCCAGAGTTTCAAGAAGATCAGAGAAACTCAAAATTTCAACCCCAAAAAAACCCCGACAGTGTTACTTACCCATGTCGTTTTTTTTTTTTTGTGCGAAAAAATAAGTTTCTCCAATCTTCTTGAAACTTTGGATTCTGATAGAGGGCAATGGGACTTAGACCTGAGTGCAAAAATGGAGGCTCTAGACTCTTCCAGAGCTGAGATATTGAGATATTTATAATGGCATAAATGTTATGTGGGATCTCAATATCTCAGCTCTGGAAGGGTCTAGAGCCTCAATTTTTGCACTCAGGTCTAAGTCCCATTGCCCTCTATCAGAATCCAAAATTACAAGAAGATCAGAGAAACTCAAAATTTCGACCCAAAAAAACCCCACAGTTTTACCCCTGTCGTTTTTTTTGTGTTTTTTTTTTTTGTGCGAAAAATAAGTTTTTCCAATCTTCTTGAAACTCTGGATTCTGATAGAGGGCCATGGGACTTAGACCTGAGTGCAAAAATGGAGGCTCTAGACGTTCCAGAGCTGAGATATTGAGATCCCACGTAGCATTTATGCCATTATAAAAATAGTAGGTTCGCGGACGGTGGAATTTTGGGGCGGCGCTTGGTGCCACGGACATAGGGGGCCCCTCTAAGTGCAGTAAAATAGTTTTTATCACAACAGCAACTTTAATTAAAATGTCCAAAAAACACACTACCCAAATCCTCATTCAATAGATTGCAGGCGGAATTTTGTCCATTTGCAGCTTATTGCATGAAGGCCAGGGTTAGTACTTTTCAAAAATATTGGGTTATTGGACAAAAAGTGTGTTCATGGACAGTGGAATTATGGGATGGCGCTTTGGTGCTAGGGACTGAGGGGTAGTGATGGCCAAATGAAGCGTTTAAAAGCATTATTGCTCAATATCAGAACACATGAAACTTATTTTTTCGCACACAAAAAAAACCCGAAAGGGGTACCACTGTCGTTTTTTATTTTTTCAGGTCGAATTTTTTAGTTGCTCTGATCTTCTTGAAACTCTGGATTCTGACAGAGGGCCATGGGACTTAGACCTGAGTGCAAAAATGGAGGCTCTAGACCCTTCCAGAGCTGATATATTGAGATCCTTCGTAGCATTTATGCCATTATGAATATCTCAATATCTCAGCTCTGGAAGGGTCCATTTTTGCACTCAGGTCAAAGTCTCATGGCCCTCTATCAGAATCCAGAGTTTTGAGAAGATTGGAGAAAGTTAATTTTTCGCCTGAAAACGAAAAAAACGAAAGGGGTAACACTGTCGTTTTTTTTTTTTTTTTCGGGTCAAAATTTTGAATTTTGATATCTCAGCTCTGGAAGGGTCTAGAGCCTCCATTTTTGCACTCAGGTCAAAGTTTTGTGGCCCTCTATCAGAATCCAGAGTTTTGAGAAGATTGGAGAAACTTAATTTTTCGCCCGAAAATGAAAAAAACGAAAGGGGTAACACTGTCGCTTTTTTTTTCGGGTCGAAATTTTGAGTTTCGATATCTCAGCTCTGGAAGGGTCTAGAGCCTCTATTTTTGCACTCAGGTCAAAGTCTCGTGGCCCTCTATCAGAATCCAGAGTTTTGAGAAGATTGGAGAAACTTAATTTTTCGCCCGAAAACAAAAAAAACAAAAGGGGTAACACTGTCGTTTTTTTTTTCGGGTCGAAATTTTGAATTTCGATATCTCAGCTCTGGAAGGGTCTAGAGCCTCCATTTTTGCACTCAGGTCAAAGTCTCGTGGCCCTCTATCAGAATCCAGAGTTTTGAGAAGATTGGAGAAAGTTAATTTTTCGCCTGAAAACGAAAAAAACGAAAGGGGTAACACTGTCGTTTTTTTTTTTTTCGGGTCAAAATTTTGAATTTTGATATCTCAGCTCTGGAAGGGTCTAGAGCCTCCATTTTTGCACTCAGGTCAAAGTCTCGTGGCCCTCTATCAGAATCCAGAGTTTTGAGAAGATTGGAGAAACTTAATTTTTCGCCCGAAAATAAAAAAAAAACGAAAGGGGTAACACTGTCGTTTTTTTTTCGGGTCGAAATTTTGAATTTCGATATCTCAGCTCTTGAAGGGTCTAGAGCCTCCATTTTTGCACTCAGGTCAAAGTCTCGTGGCCCTCTATCAGAATCCAGAGTTTTGAGAAGATTGGAGAAACTTAATTTTTCGCCCGAAATGAAAAAAAAACGAAAGGGGTAACACTGTCGTTTTTTTTTCGGGTCGAAATTTTGAATTTCGATATCTCAGCTCTGGAAGGGTCTAGAGCCTCCATTTTTGCACTCAGGTCAAAGTCTTACAGCCCTCTATCATAATCCAGAGTTTTGAGAAGATTGGAGAAACTCAATTTTTCGCCCAAAAATGTAAAAAACGGTAACACTGTCGTTTTTTTTTTTCGGGTCGAAATTTTGAATTTCGATATCTCAGCTCTGGAAGGGTCTAGAGCCTCCATTTTTGCACTCAGGTCAAAGTTTCATGGCCCTCTATCAGAATCCAGAGTTTTGAGAAGATTGGAGAAACTCAATTTTTCGCCCGAAAATGAAAAAAAACGAAAGGGGTAACACTGTCGTTTTTTTTTTCGGGTCGAAATTTTAATTTCGATATCTCAGCTCTGGAAGGGTCTAGAGCCTCCATTTTTGCACTCAGGTCAAAGTTTCGTGGCCCTCTATCATAATCCAGAGTTTTGAGAAGATTGGAGAAACTCAATTTTTCGCCCGAAAATGAAAAAAACGAAAGGGGTAACACTGTCGTTTTTTTTTCGGGGTCGAAATTTTGAATTTCGATATCTCAGCTCTGGAAGGGTCTAGAGCCTCCATTTTTGCACTCAGGTCAAAGTCTCACAGCCCTCTATCATAATCCAGAGTTTTGAGAAGATTGGAGAAACTCAATTTTTCGCCCAAAAATGAAAAAAAACGAAAGGGTAACACTGTCGTTTTTTTTTTCGGGTCGAAATTTTGAATTTCGATATCTCAGCTCTGGAAGGGTCTAGAGCCTCCATTTTTGCACTCAGGTCAAAGTCTTACAGCCCTCTATCATAATCCAGAGTTTTGAGAAGATTGGAGAAACTTAATTTTCGCCCAAAATGAAAAAAAAACGAAAGGGTAACACTGTCGTTTTTTTTTCGGGTCGAAATTTTGAATTTCGATATCTCAGCTCTGGAAGGGTCTAGAGCCTCCATTTTTGCACTCAGGTCAAAGTTTCGTGCCCTCTATCATAATCCAGAGTTTTGAGAAGATTGGAGAAACTTAATTTTCGCGCCAAAAATGAAAAAAAAAAAGGGGTAACACTGTCGGTTTTTTTTTCGGGTCGAAATTTTGAATTTCGATATCTCAGCTCTGGAAGGGTCTAGAGCCTCCATTTTTGCACTCAGGTCAAAGTTCGTGCCCTCTATCATAATCCAGAGTTTTGAGAAGATTGGAGAAACTCAATTTTTCGCCCGAAAATGAAAAAAAAACCAAGGGTAACACTGTCGTTTTTTTTTTCGGGTCGAAATTTTGAATTTCGATATCTCAGCTCTGGAAGGGTCTAGAGCCTCCATTTTTGCACTCAGGTCAAAGTCTCGTGGCCCTCTATCAGAATCCAGAGTTTTGAGAAGATTGGAGAAACTTAATTTTTCGCCCGAAAATGAAAAAAAACGAAAGGGTAACACTGTCGTTTTTTTTTTCGGGTCAAAATTTTGAATTTCGATATCTCAGCTCTGGAAGGGTCTAGAGCCTCCATTTTTGCACTCAGGTCAAAGTTTTGTGGCCCTCTATCAGAATCCAGAGTTTTGAGAAGATTGGAGAAACTTAATTTTTCGCCCGAAAATGAAAAAAAACGAAAGGGGTAACACTGTCGTTTTTTTTTTCGGGTCGAAATTTTGAATTTCGATATCTCAGCTCTGGAAGGGTCTAGAGCCTCCATTTTTGCACTCAGGTCAAAGTCTCGTGGCCCTCTATCATAATCCAGAGTTTGAGAAGATTGGAGAAACTTAATTTTTCGCCGAAAAATGAAAAAAAACGAAAGGGGTAACACTGTCGTTTTTTTTTCGGGTCGAAATTTTGAATTTCGATATCTCAGCTCTGGAAGGGTCTAGAGCCTCCATTTTTGCACTCAGGTCAAAGTCTTACAGCCCTCTATCATAATCCAGAGTTTTGAGAAGATGGAGAAACTTAATTTTTCGCCCAAAAAATGAAAAAAACGTAACACTGTCTTTTTTTTTTCGGGTCGAAATTTTGAATTTCGATATCTCAGCTCTGGAAGGGTCTAGAGCCTCCATTTTTGCACTCAGGTCAAAGTTTCATGGCCCTCTATCATAATCCAGAGTTTTGAGAAGATTGGAGAAACTCAATTTTTCGCCCGAAAATGAAAAAAAACGAAAGGGGTAACACTGTCGTTTTTTTTCGGGTCGAAATTTGAATTTCGATATCTCAGCTCTGGAAGGGTCTAGAGCCTCAATTTTTGCACTCAGGTCAAAGTTTCGTGGCCCTCTATCATAATCCAGAGTTTGAGAAGATTGGAGAAACTCAATTTTTCGCCGAAAATGAAAAAAACCAAAGGGGTAACACTGTCGTTTTTTTTTTCGGGTCGAAATTTTGAATTTCGATATCTCAGCTCTGAAGGGTCTAGAGCCTCCATTTTTGCACTCAGGTCAAAGTCTTACAGCCCTCTATCATAATCCAGAGTTTTGAGAAGATTGGAGAAACTCAATTTTCGCCCAAAAATGAAAAAAAAACGAAAGGGGTAACACTGTCGTTTTTTTTTTCGGGTCGAAATTTTGAATTTCGATATCTCAGCTCTGGAAGGGTCTAGAGCCTCCATTTTTGCACTCAGGTCAAAGTCTTACAGCCCTCTATCATAATCCAGAGTTTTGAGAAGATTGGAGAAACTCAATTTTTCGCCCAAAAATGAAAAAAAAAACGAAAGGGGTAACACTGTCGTTTTTTTTT
>NW_024121799.1:586831-647235 GCF_016745375.1 Pimephales promelas | reverse complement strand
AAAAAAAAACGAAAGGGTAACACTGTCGTTTTTTTTTCGGGTCGAAATTTTGAATTTCGATATCTCAGCTCTGGAAGGGTCTAGAGCCTCCATTTTTGCACTCAGGTCAAAGTTTCGTGGCCCTCTATCAGAATCCAGAGTTTGAGAAGATTGGAGAAACTCAATTTTTCGCCCGAAAAATGAAAAAAACGAAAGGGGTAACACTGTCGTTTTTTTTTCGGGTCGAAATTTTGAATTTCGATATCTCAGCTCTGGAAGGGTCTAGAGCCTCCATTTTTGCACTCAGGTCAAAGTTTCGTGGCCTCTATCAGAATCCAGAGTTTTGAGAAGATTGGAGAAAACTCAATTTTTCGCCCGAAAATGAAAAAAAAAACGAAAGGGTAACACTGTCGTTTTTTTTTTCGGGTCGAAATTTTGAATTTCGATATCTCAGCTCTGGAAGGGTCTAGAACCTCCATTTGCACTCAGGTCAAAGTTTCGTGACCCTCCTATCAGAATCCAGAGTTTTGAGAAGATTGGAGAAACTCAATTTTTCGCCCAAAATGAAAAAAAAAACGAAAGGGGTAACACTGTCGTTTTTTTTTCGGGTCGAAATTTGAATTTCGATATCTCAGCTCTGGAAGGGTCTAGAGCCTCCATTTTTGCACTCAGGTCAAAGTTTCTTGGCCCTCTATCAGAATCCAGAGTTTTGAGAAGATTGGAGAAACTCAATTTTTCGCCGAAAATGAAAAAAAACGAAAGGTAACCACTATCGGTTTTTTTTCGGGTCGAAATTTTGAATTTCGATATCTCAGCTCTGGAAGGGTCTAGAGCCTCCATTTTTGCACTCAGGTCAAAGTTTCGTGGCCCTCTATCAGAAACCAGAGTTTTGAGAAGATTGGAGAAACTCAATTTTTCGCCGAAAATGAAAAAAAACGAAAGGGTAACACTGTCGTTTTTTTTTTTCGGGTCGAAATTTTGAATTTCGATATCTCAGCTCTGGAAGGTCTAGAGCCTCCATTTTTGCACTCAGGTCAAAGTTTCGTGGCCCTCTATCAGAATCCAGAGTTTTGAGAAGATTGGAGAAACTCAATTTTTCGCCCGAAAATGAAAAACGAAAAGGGGTAACACTGTCGTTTTTTTTTTCGGGTCGAAATTTTAATTTCGATATCTCAGCTCTGGAGGGTCTAGAGCCTCCATTTTTGCACTCAGGTCAAAGTTCGTGGCCCTCTATCAGAATCCAGAGTTTTGAGAAGATTGGAGAAACTCAAATTTTTCGCCCGAAAATGAAAAAAAACGAAAGGGGTAACACTGTCGTTTTTTTTTTCGGGTCGAAATTTTGAATTTCGATATCTCAGCTCTGGAAGGGTCTAGAACCTCCATTTTTGCACTCAGGTCAAAGTTTCGTGACCCTCTATCAGAATCCAGAGTTTTGAGAAGATTGGAGAAACTCAATTTTTCGCCCAAAAATGAAAAAAAAAGAAAGGGGTAACACTGACGTTTTTTTTTTCGGGTCGAAATTTTGAATTTCGATATCTCAGCTCTGGAAGGGTCTAGAGCCTCCATTTTTGCACTCAGGTCAAAGTTTCACGGCCCTCTATCAGAATCCAGAGTTTTGAGAAGATTGGAGAAACTTAATTTTTCACCCGAAAATGAAAAAAAACGAAAGGGGTAACACTGTCGTTTTTTTTTTCGGGTCGAAATTTTGAATTTCAATATCTCAGCTCTGGAAGGGTCTAGAGCCTCCATTTTTGCACTCAGTTCAAAGTTTCGCGGTCCTCTATCAGAATCCAGAGTTTTGAGAACATTGGAAAAACTCAATTTTTCGCCCGAAAATGAAAAAAAAACGAAAGGGGTAACACTGTCGTTTTTTTTCGGGTCGAAATTTTGAATTTCGATATCTCAGCTCTGGAAGGGTCTAGAGCCTCCATTTTTGCACTCAGGTAAAAGTTTCGTGGCCCTCTATCAGAATCCAGAGTTTTGAGAAGATTGGAGAAACTCAATTTTTCGCCCGAAAATGAAAAAAAACGAAAGGGGTAACACTGTCGTTTTTTTTTCGGGTCGAAATTTTGAATTTCGATATCTCAGCTCTGGAAGGGTCTAGAGCCTCCATTTTTGCACTCAGGTCAAAGTCTTACAGCCCTCTATCATAATCCAGAGTTTTGAGAAGATTGGAGAAACTCAATTTTTCGTCCGAAAATGAAAAAAACGAAAGGGGTAACACTGTCGGGTTTTTTTCGGGTCGAAATTTTAAATTTCGATATCTCAGCTCTGGAAGGGTCTAGAGCCTCAATTTTTGCACTCAGGTCAAAGTTTCGTGGCCCTCTATCAGAATCCAGAGTTTTGAAAAGATTGGAGAAACTCAATGTTTCGCCCGAAAATGAAAAAAAACGAAAGGGGTAACACTGTCATTTTTTTTCGGGTCGAAATTTTGAATTTCGATATCTCAGCTCTGGAAGGGTCTAGAGCCTCCTTTTTGCACTCAGGTCAAAGTTTCGTGGCCCTCTATCAGAATCCAGAGTTTTGAGAAGATTAGAGAAACTCAATTTTTCGCCCGAAAATGAAAAAAAAACGAAAGGGGTAACACTGTCGTTTTTTTTTCGGGTCGAAATTTTGAATTTTGATATCTCAGCTCTGGAAGGGTCTAGAGCCTCCATTTTTGCACTCAGGTCAAAGTTTCGTGGCCCTCTATCAGAATCCAGAGGTTCAAGAAGATCAGAGAAACTAAAAATTTCGACCCCAAAAAAAACGAGTGTTACCCCTGTCGGTTTTTTTTTTGGGGTAAAAAAATAAGTTTCTCCAATCTTCTTGAAACTCTAGACCAGACCAGGGGTGCCCAACCCTGCTCCTGCCGATCGACTGTCCTACACAGTTTATCTACAACCCTAATCAAACACACCTGAAGCAACCAATTAAGGCTTTCAGGTTCACGTGAAAATTAAAGGCAGGTGTGTTTGATTAGGGTTGGAGATCAACTGTGCAGGACAGTCGATCGGCAGGAGCAGGGTTGGGCACCCCTTTTTCTAGACCCTTCCAGAGCTGAGATATGAAAGCTTCAGCATAAGTTCTGCCAGGAAGACTTAATTACCACGTCACTTGTTACCTTCTGGTTATCCAATCACGTTCTTATTCTTGTCGTATAAAAGATCGGTACTTACACATGTTTGAGTTCGCAGATGCCGACGCGACAACAAACTCCACCCTCTCCCCACCACCACCAGGATGGTCCCGTCTATACTTCCCTGGGAGGTCGGCTGCGCCCCTGCCTTCGTCTTCAGGCAGGAAATGCTAATCCGCTACCTTCAGATTACGATCTATGGACGGGGCCTACGCCAAATAACTTTGAAAATAATTGCCTGCTGGGCTGTCAATAAATGGATGCTTTGTTACATAATTTTATCTCCCGAGTCTTTCTGGTAGAAATTTAGATATTTATAATGGCATAAATTATAACGTTGGATCCCAATATCTCAGCTCTGGAAGGGTCTAGAGCCTCCATTTTTGCACTCAGGTCTAAGTCCCATGGCCCTCTGTCAGAATCCAGAGTTTCAAGAACATCAGAGAAACTCAAAATTTCGACCCCCCAAAAAAAACGACAGTGTTACCCCTGTCGATTTTTTTTTTTGTGCGAAAAAAAAATTTTCTCCAAACTTCTTGAACCTCTGGATTCTGATAGAGGGACATGGTACTTAGACCTGAGTGCAAAAATTGAGGCTCTAGACCCTTCCAGAGCTGAGATATTGAGATATTTATAATGGCATAAATTATAACGTGGGATCCCAATATCTCAGCTCTGGAAGGGTCTAGAGCCTCCATTTTTGACCTCAGGTCTAAGTCTGTGATGATCTGCGGCTGGAGTGCCCGCTTGAGCCTCTGGGGGGCACTCCTTCCTAGTTTATTGTTTCTTTCATGTTTTACCCTGGACTGATTATGGTTTATTTCATGCACCTGTGTTTTATCATCTTGTTTAGTTCACCTGTCTTAAGCCTGAGTTTCCCCTTTGTTCGGTGCTCAGTATTGTGTTTGTGTATAGTGTCTGACTGCTGCGTGTGTTTTTCTAGTATTTCTTAGTTTCCTTGATATTTCCTAGTTTCACGGTTCCTGGACTCTCTGCCTGTATCTGGTCTTCCCGTTTGCCTAATCCCTGTATTGTTTGATTACTGATCTGGACTGCTTACCTGGTTTTGACCCCTGCCTGTTTCCTTGTACCTGTCTCTGGATTCTCCTCTTTAATAAAGCCTGCGTTTGGATCACCTCTGTCCATGTTCCATGTGCAGCTTCATGACAGAATACTGAGCCACTACTGATCCAGCGGCTGAGAGGAACACGGACCTTGCAATGGATCCCACAGCACAGATCGTATGCCTCCGCCAAGGAGAACGTCCTCTAAAGGTTTTTGTGATGGATTTTTTGAAGCTCTCTCATCAGTCCTACTTGGATGATTTTTGTTTAATGATATTCTTTCGGGGAGGACTGTCTGAACCGCTCGGCTCTGATATACCGTTTCCGAGTCCAAGCTGGACTCTTTCCCAATATATTGATCTGGCCCTTTCCATGAGCGGTTCGCTTTTTACTGTGGATTTTTTGGAACTTTTGCTTCACAGAGGACCCGACGATTCGGCATTTTACAAGGTACCCACTGAATCCACGCATCTAGAGTCTCCCGGTGAACCAGCGCTTCACACGTGCTCCGCCGAGTTTGCGCTACATAAAAGCCCAGTTGAACCAGCACTTGGTGAGGAGTCCCCCGAATCCACGCGACATGTGAATCCTGTTGTTCTAACACTTCACGTGAGCTCCGTTGCATTCCTGCCTCAAGAGTTTTCCACTGAGCGCGTGCCAGCCGAGTCAAGTGAGTCAACGGCCGAGTCAAGTGAGTCAACGGCCGAGTCAAGTGAGTCAACGGCCGAGTCAAGTGAGTCAACGGCCGAGTCAAGTGAGTCAACGGCCGAGTCAAGTGAGTCAACGCCGAGTCAAGTGAGTCAACGGCCGAGTCAAGTGAGTCAACGGCCGAGTCAAGTGAGTCAACGGCCGAGTCAAGTGAGTCAACGGCCGAGTCAAGTGAGTCAACGGCCGAGTCAAGTGAGTCAACGGCCGAGTCAAGTGAGTCAACGGCCGAGTCAAGTGAGTCAAGTGTGTCCAGGTCCAAATCAAGTGAGTCAAGTGTGTCCAGGTCCAAATCAAGTGAGTCAAGTGTGTCTAGGTCCAAATCAAGTGAGTCAAGTGTGTCCAGGTCCAAATCAAGTGAGTCAAGTGTGTCCTGGTCCAAATCAAGTGAGTCAAGTGTGTCCAGGTCCAAATCGAGTCAAGTGAGTGAATCTCCTCTTCAAGTGAGCGCTGAATCTCCTCTTCAAGTGAGCGCTGCATCTCCTCTTCAAGTGAGCGCTGCATCTCCTCTTCAAGTGAGCGCTGCATCTCCTCTTCAAGTGAGCGCTGAATCTCCTCTTCAAGTGAGCGCTGCATCTCCAGTTCAAGTGAGTGAGTTGTCCAGCCCAGCGAGTGTGTCTAGCCCTGTGACGCGCCGCCGCAGGAGGAGGAGAAGGAGGACTCGTTTGGTTCGCCAGGCCCCGGTGAGCGTGCCCAGACTCCTCGCTCTGCCGGCCCCGCCTCTGCGCCTCGCTCTGCCGGCCCCGCCTCTGCGCCTCGCCCTGCCGGCCCCGCCTCTGCGCCTCGCCCTGCCGGCCCCGCCTCTGCGCCTCGCTCTGCCGGCCCCGCCTCTGCGCCTCGCCCTGCCGGCCCCGCCTCTGCGCCTCGCCCTGCCGGCCCCGCCTCTGCGCCTCGCCCTGCCGGCCCCGCCTCTGCGCATCACCTTGACTGCGCCCTTCAAGCTCCGGGAGACCTTTCCTGAACCCGTTTACCACCCAGAGGTTCCTCCCGTGAATTTCCCCAAGTATTTTTTGGGGGGGGGCACTAGGTACTCTGCGGGGGCCTTGGAGGCGACACTGACATGGACTGCACCTGAGTCTGCTCCGCCCTCGTCTCTGCCTGAGCCTGCTCCGCCCTGGCCGCCATCAAGTCCTGCTCCGCCCTGGCCGCCTTCACGTCCTGCTCCGCCCTGGCCGCCTTCACGTCCTGCTCCGCCCTGGCCGCCATCAAGTCCTGCTCCGCCCTGGCCGCCTTCACGTCCTGCTCCGCCCTGGCCACCATCACGCCCTGCTCCGCCCTGGCCGCCATCACGCCCTGCTCCGCCCTGGCCGCCATCATGTCCTGCTCCAACCTGGTCACCCACGCTCCACGGCCCAGGCCCGCCTTGCCTGTGTCCGGGTCCCGTTCCCCTGCACGGGCCTGGCCCTCCGTCCCTCCCCCGGGATCACCTTCACTCTGCCCCCCGCCTGGATTGTTCTAGGAGCGTCTGGAAGCCGCTCCTTAGAGGGGGGGTTATGTGATGATCTGCGGCTGGAGTGCCCGCTTGAGCCTCTGGGGGGCACTCCTTCCTAGTTTATTGTTTCTTTCATGTTTTACCCTGGACTGATTATGGTTTATTTCATGCACCTGTGTTTTATCATCTTGTTTAGTTCACCTGTCTTAAGCCTGAGTTTCCCCTTTGTTCGGTGCTCAGTATTGTGTTTGTGTATAGTGTCTGACTGCTGCGTGTGTTTTTCTAGTATTTCTTAGTTTCCTTGATATTTCCTAGTTTCACGGTTCCTGGACTCTCTGCCTGTATCTGGTCTTCCCGTTTGCCTAATCCCTGTATTGTTTGATTACTGATCTGGACTGCTTACCTGGTTTTGACCCCTGCCTGTTTCCTTGTACCTGTCTCTGGATTCTCCTCTTTAATAAAGCCTGCGTTTGGATCACCTCTGTCCATGTTCCATGTGCAGCTTCATGACAAAGTCCCATGGCCCTCTATCAGAATCCAGAGTTTTAAGAAAATCAGAGAACCTCAAAATTTCGACTCAAAAAAAAAAATTCTCCAATCCTCTTAAAACTATGAATTCTGATAGAGGGCCATGGGACTTAGACCTGAGTGCAAAAATGGAGGCTCTAGACCCTTTCAGAGGTGACATATTGAGATATTTATAATGGCATAAATGCTACGTAGGATCTCAATATCTCAGGTCTGGAAGGGTCTAAAGCCTCCATTTTTGCACTTAGGTCTAAGTCCCATGGCCCTCTATCAGAATCCAGAGTTTCAAGAAGATCAGAGAAACTCAAAATTTCAACCCCCCATAAAAAAAAAAAACGACAGTGGTACCCCTGTTGTTTTTTTTGTTGTTTTTTTTGTGCGAAAAAATAAGTTTCTTCAATCTTCTTGAAACTCTGGATTCTGATAGAGGGCCATGGGACTTAGACCTGAGTGAAAAAATGGAGGCTCTAGACTCTTCCAGAGCTGAGATATTGAGTAATTTATAATGGCATAAATTATAACGTGGGATCCCAATATCTCAGCTCTGGAAGGGTCTAGAGCCTCCATTTTTGCACTCAGGTCTAAGTCCCATGGCCCTCTATCAGAATCCAGAGTTTCAAGAAGATCAGAGAAACTCAAAACGTGTTATTACCCCTGTCATTTTTTTGGGGGTGAAAAATTAAGTTTCTCCAATCTTCTTGAAACTCTGGATTCTGATAGAGGGCCATGGGACATAGACCTGAGTGAAAAAATGGAGGCTCTAGACTCTTTCAGAGCTGAGATATTGAGATATTTATCATGGGATAAATTATAACGTGGGATCCCAATATCTCAGCTCTGGAAGGGTCTAGAGCCTCCATTTTTGCACTCAGGTCTAAGTCCCATGGCCCTCTATCAGAATCCAGAGGTTCAAGAAGATCAGAGAAACTCAAAATTTTGACCCAAAAAAAAAAACGACAGTGTTACCCCTGTCGTTTTTTGTTTTTTTTTGTGTGTGAAAAAATAAGTTTCTCCAATCTTCTTGAAACTCTGGATTCTGATAGAGGGCCATGGGACTTAGACCTGAGTGAAAAAATGGAGGCTCTAGACCCTTCCAGAGCTGAGATATTGAGATATTTACAATGGCATAAATGCTACGTAGGATCTCAATATCTCAGCTCTGGAAGGGTCTAGAGCCTCCATTTTTGCACTCAGGTCTAAGTCCCATGGCCCTTTATCAGAATCCAGAGTTTCAAGAAGATCAGAGAAACTCAAAATTTCAACTCCCCCCCCAAAAAAAAAAAAACCGACAGTGGTACCCCTGTCGTTTTTGTTTTTTTTTGTTTTTTTTTGTGCGAAAAAATAAGTTTCTCCAATCTTCTTGAAACTCTGGATTCTGATAGAGGGCCATGGGACTTAGACCTGAGTGCAAAAATGGAGGCTCTAAACCAGGGGTGCCCAACCCTGCTCCTGCCGATCGACTGTCCTACACAGTTTATCTACAACCCTAATCAAACACACCTGAAGCAACCAATTAAGGTCTTCAGGTTTACGTGAAAATTAAAGGCAGGTGTGTTTGATTAGGGTTGGAGATCAACTGTGCAGGACAATCGATCGGCAGGAGGAGGGTTGGGCACCCCTGCTCTAGACCCTTCCAGAGCTGAGATATGAAAGCTTCAGCATAAGTTCTGCCAGGAAGACTTAATTACCACGTCACTTGTTACCTTCAGGTTATCCAATTACGTTCTTAAGCCTGTTTTATGCTTCTGCGTCGAATCGACAGCGTACCCCAGCAGACCCCTATCCGTCGCCGCGAACCCCTCTCCGACTCCTCCGCCGTAGCTCGACGTGCACCTCCAAAAATTTGTAACTACACGTCGAGGCGACACAGACAGCAAGAGCTTTGGTCAGATTATACATATTTTCAGGAGTGTAGCTTTTCCGATTTCCCCCTCCCGCTATTATTTTTAATTTCCCAGCTGCTATTTTTAACATTTGCACCCTCGTTCTGATAATTATAATACTCCTATAAAGAAAGTAAATAAAGAATTAATCTAAACTGTTTTTTTATTTCATTGTTAATATATATGTCTATATTCCCATAAGTCCCATGGACCTCTGTCAGAATCCAGAGTTTCAAGAACATCAGAGGAACTCAAAATTTCGACCCAAAAAAAAAACCCGAAAGTGTTACCCCTGTCGGGTTTTTTTTTTGGGCGAAAAAATAAGTTTCTCCAATCTTCTTGAAACTCTGGATTCTGATAGAGGGCCATGGGCCTTAGACCTGAGTGAAAAAATGGAGGCTCTAGACTCTTCCAGAGCTGAGATATTGAGATATTTATAATGGCATAAATTATATCGTGGGATCCCAATATCTCAGCTCTGGAAGGTTTCTAGAGCCTCCATTTTTACACCCCCAAAAAAAACGACAGTGTTACCCCCTGTCGTTTTTTTTTGGGGGGCGAATAAAAAGTTTCTCCAATCTTCTTGAAACTCTGGATTCTGATAGAGGGCCATGGGACTTAGACCTGAGTGCAAAAATTGAGGCTCTAGACTCTTCCAGAGCTGAGATATTGAGATTTTTATAATGGCATAAATTATATCGTGGGATCCCAATATCTCAGCTCTGGAAGGGTCTAGAGCCTCCATTTTTGACCTCAGGGCTAAGTCCCATGGCCCTCTGTCAGAATCCAGAGTTTCAAGAACATCAGAGAAACTCAAAATTTCGACCCAAAAAAAAAACGACAGTGTTACCCCTGTCGATTTTTTTTTTTTGTGCGAAAAAATTTGTTTCTCCAATCTTCTTGAAACTCTGGATTCTGATAGAGGGCCATGTGACTTAGACTTGAGTGCAAAAATTGAGGCTCTAGACTCTTCCAGAGAAACTCAAAATTTCAACCCCCCCCCCCCCAAAAAAATGACAGTGTTACCCCTGTCGTTTTGGGGTTTTTTTGTGCGAAAAAATAAGTTTCTCCAATCTTCTTGAAACTCTGGATTCTGATAGAGGGCCATGGGACTTAGACCTGAGTGCAAAAATGGAGGCTCTAGACCAGGGGTGCCCAACCCTGCTCCTGCCGATCGACTGTCCTACACAGTTTATCTACAACCCTAATCAAACACACCTGAAGCAACCAATTAAGGTCTTCAGGTTCACTTGAAAATTAAAGGCAGGTGTGTTTGATTAGGGTTGGAGATTAACTGTGCAGGACAGTCGATCGGCAGGAGCAGGGTTGGGCACCCCTTCTCTAGACCCTTCCAGAGCTGAGATATGAAAGCTTCAGCATAAGTTCTGCCAGGAAGACTTAATTACCACGTCACTTGTTACCTTCAGGTTATCCAATCACATTCTTATTCTTGTCGTATATATAAGATATAGACTCACACATGTTTGAGTTCGCAGATGCCGACGCGACAACAACCTCCACCGTCTCCCCACCACCACCAGGATGGTCCCGTCTATACTTCCCTGGGAGGTCGGCTGCGCCCCTGCCTTCGTCTTCCTTCAGACAGGAAATGCTGATCCGCTACCTTCGGATTATGATCTATGGACGGGGCCTACGCCAAAGAACTTTGAAAATAATTGCCTGCTGGGCTGTCAATAAATGGATGCTTTGTTACATAATTTTATCTCCCGAGTCTTTCTGGTAGAAATTGAGACATTTATAATGGCATAAATGCTACGTGGGATCTCAAGATCTCAGCTCTGGAAGGGTCTAGGCTCAATTTTTGCACTCAGGTCTAAGTCCCATGGCCCTCTATCAGAATCCAGAGTTTCAAGAAGATTGGAGAAACTTATTTTTTCGCACCAAAAAAACAAAAAAAAAAACAACAGGGGTACCACTGTCGTTTTTTGGGGGGGGGGTCGAAATTTTGAGTTTCTCCAATCTTCTTGAAACTCTGGATTTGATAGAGGGCCATGGGACTTAGACCTGAGTGCAAAAATGGAGTCTCTAGACTCTTCCAGTGCTGAGATATTGAGATCCCACGTAGCATTTATGCCATTATAAATATCTCAATATCTCAGCTCTGGAAGGGTCTAGAGCCTCCATTTTTGCACTCAGGTCTAAGTCTCATGGCCCTCTATCAGAATCCAGAGTTTCAAGAAGATCAGAGAAACTCAAAAATTCGATACGAAAAAAACCACAGGGATACCCGTCGACTTTTTCGGTGCAAAAAAGTTTCTCTGATCTTCTTGAAACTCTGGATTCTGATAGAGGGCCATGAGACTTAGACCTGAGTGCAAAAATGGAGGCTCTAGACCCTTCCAGAGCTGAGATATTGAGATCCCACGTAGCATTTATGCCATTATAAAAATAATGGGTTCATGGGATCTCAATATCTCAGCTCTGGAAGGGTCTAAATTACAGTTTTTCCCATTCATTTCTATGAGTGCCTATTTTTGACCCAAATACAAGATTAAGGAGTTTTTTGTTTTTTTTCACCCACTTAACATTGTAGAATTGAGTAAAAAAATAATGTGTGTTCAGGAGGCAAACTTAGAAAAAGTAGCCAAGTCTTGTACCGCTCAGATCAAAGGAAGTATTTTTTTAAAAATAAATCAAAACTATTTTTCCCACATTTGTCCAGAATACGGTTTTAGGGTTAATATGCTTCCTGCAAGTTTTCCTGCCACTGTTAATAATCATGCTGTAGTTGATAATGTTAAATTACCAGAGCATATATCTAATACCTGTTGTGCATGCACATACTTCCTTAAATTACAACACATGCATATTCGGAATGATTTGCTGCAAAATGATGTGACCTCGAGAAAGTGAAACTGGCTAAAGACTTAAGCAAATATCCACTTGTTTGCTTTGCAGTGCTTCAGTTTTTAATTCAATTCATAGGCTAAATTATTAATAACACATATTGTGAGAGAATAGCTCCCATGTTGCTTTTATTGAAGACTGAAGTGCATGTGAGGACAGTGAAAGAAGCCATTGCTCTCTGAGCAGGCGGCACGTCTGCCTCACATGATATGAAATGATATATCCTTTGGCAACTGCTGAACTTAGGCTGCGATTCTGAGGTATTCAATGTCATCTGAAGTACCCCAGCTGCCTTGGATTTATGTCTATATACATACAGTGACTTCTTTTTATCAAGAAATGTGCAACTAAAAGCGTAAAGAAACTGAAACAAAAGCACAAAAACACTACAACTGGAGATATAATTGAACTTCAGTGTATTTAATTTATAAAACATAATTCTCACCAGTAAGAACATTGACTTAAAGCATGTCAAGTGACTTAAAAAGTGTGAGACTTCATAAATATAAAGTTTATCAAAACAACACAACTATCTTAAACAGCAGACAAAAAAAACAAATCTTTTCCCCCACACATTTGTCATAAATAGATTTATTTTTAATCTTAAACATTACAAAATATGGCACACTGTACACAAACCCTTCACTCCAATTAATGGATCACAAAGTCCTGTGTTGTGAACAATCCTGATTGTTTTCTTGAATTCAACAACTTCAGTTTCTGAAACCCTTGAAGAAAACACAATAGTCAAGATCACTGAAAATGAAACAACTCAAGAACGGTATATCTGCAACAATCAGGAATTATTGATTCACACCTTTGAGAACTGCGTACCAGCTTTTCAACCCTGAATTTGAAAACAGGTCATCAATGTCAGGGACAAACCGTCTTCCATCTGGGGGAGAAAAAAAGGAAATTCAATACAGTAACAAATCAAAACCTGGCCACATATATTCATGCTTGTTTCAAATGGAAGATCATCAGCTAAAACTAATATTTAAGATAGCAGCCAATCAATTTGATTACTCAAAGTGAATTAAAGTGGTCAGACAACACTCACGTTTTCCTTTTAGATAAAGCATTGACTGTGGTCCCCAGTTCTTAGATAACGTGGTCTATTAAAATACATTTTTGCAGTGAATAAGTAAAAGAAACAGCATAAATAATTATAATAAAAACTCAAAAAAACATACCTTTTGAATGCAATGACACTCTTTCACCAGTAAAAATATCACAATTGTGCATGTCCATAAAATCCACATTCTTGATATCTATGACAAGAAAATAGATCATGAAACATTATGTTTTATTCTATGCTAATGTATGCATGTAAAAAATACCTGTATGCATAGTTACCATTTTTGTTGGATCAAGAATTGTTTTTGATGAGAAGAACTAAACAAATCTGAACGGTCCAGTTCCCTACTCCTCTATTTATGTCCTTCTTTAACAACAGGACCCAAGGTTCGATACAACCCCCTGCGAGAGACATCACTTGTTTGCACCTTGTCCTATCATGGGAACGCTTTCTACATTAACCTGCACAAAAGCTTGACGTCAAGAGCATCTCCTATAATGAAAATCAACACGGTGAGGTTTTCCCTAAAGCTGTGTCTCTAAAATTCATTGTTAATTCATTGTTTAAAATGAGATTTTAAAAAACATCAGGATGTCAATCAATTTAGTCACTGATGCATAAGCACTGTGACAGCTCTATTACAAAACACAACTGCAAATAACAATGAAAATTGCACATTCCATTTTTAATGCAAGGAAATGACTGCTCATACAACCTGACAGAAATTCCCTGACATGGGAAACCAGATAAAATTTCAGAACAGCAAAAAACATTCCAGAACAAGCAACAAGTAACGTGGAAAAACATGTAAACATTGCTTCTGGTTAAACAGCTTAAAAGCAAAAACACACTTATGTGTTTTTTTCTTTAGATTATATAAAGTATTTTCAACAAACTACAAAAAAAATAAATATAAATAAATACAAATAATAATTTACATATATTTTTTAATAAAAATGTAAATCATGTTGAAATAATATAGTTCAATATAAATAATATGATAAATTAAAATCAAAAGAATATGAAGTGGTGGGAATGCATAGAGGTAAATAAATTGAAATAATACATAAACAATAGAAAAATTTAAAACGTAAAACGTAAATTTAAATGTATTAATATAAATAAAATGTTAAATTAAAATCAAGCAGATGTGATATGGTGGGTATGAATGGAAATAAAGAAATAAATGGAAAAAAATAGTCATTTTTATAATATTTAAATTACGGCATTTGTATTTAAATAAATAAATAAATATAAATAAATAAATAAAATATGTTATTAAAGTCATGAGGATGTGAGTTTTAAAGCATCTCTAAACATTTAAAGGAAACAAAAAAACCGAAACACTTGTTGTTTACCATTTTAAATCACATCTGGATCGATCACAACACTGAGCATTTGTTCCCGAGCTACACATTGAATTGCACGTTGGTGGATTTGAATATCGATCGGACGATCTGCGTCAGGCACTGGCCGAACTCCTCTAAAATCATTCTCTCAGCGTGAGCTGAAGTGTACCCTTCCTTCTCTGCCTCTTCAGCTTGGGTGAGGAGACAGCCGCATGTGGCTTCCACTACATCGGGCGTGATGCACGCCAGAGGACACCTATCAACAGAGACACCCTCGGTGACTGAAGGAATAACAAAACCCTACTGCTCTCATTTACTACCTTTTGAAAAACAACCAACAAAGCACGACAGAAGCAGCAGCCTTTAATCTCAATCTCGTTGGACTAGTTTACAGTGATTCCATAAATGTATATATACACTCACCTAAAGGATTATTAGGAACACCTTACTAATACAGTGTTTGACCCCCATTTTGCTTTCAGACCTGCCTTAATTCTACGTGGTCTATGTTGGCCCATATTGATAGGATAGCATCTTGCAGTTGATGGAGATTTGTGGGATGCACACCCAGGGCACAAAGCTCCTGTTCCACCACATCCCAAAGATGCTCTATTGGGTTGAGATCTGGTGACTGTGGGGGCCATTTTAATACAGTGAACTCATTGGGGCTGTTTACACCTGGCCACTTCATGCATTTTCTCAGATCGGATAGCTATCTGATTTATCAAAACGATTCCATTTACACCTGACCACATAAATGTCTTTAAATGTCACATAAATGTTTTTGCAAAATGGATATAAATCCGATCTTCAATTCCCGCACTTTATGCAGATTTAATGAAGTGCACGTCACAGGAAGCAACAGATATGAGCTGAATTTTATTGATCGGCTAATTTCAAAATCAGCAAAGACAGCAATAAGAGAGCGGCAACAGCCCTGGTAAGATCATTTCGTTTCTTTAATGAAGAATGTAGTGTTAAGCGTCTGCGACTTACTTTCACTTTGATTTGCGATAAATTGCGGTGCATTGGCTTGATAAGTGTTCAGCTGCTCATCTGAGTTGATGCGTGTCGCAGCGTCGTCATATCTGACTAAAATAACATGACATATAGCCTTAAACACGCTTTCACACGTTTATTTTTTAGCATTTTTGGGAGGAGTAAAATTTACATATGTGGTTTCAACAACCAGATGCATTTACACATGTCCAGTTTCGTCTGGAATGCGGCCCAGACCACCTCCTGAAGTGGTTTGAGCGATCGGATTCAAATCTGTCTCAAATGCATTTCGGGGGCATTTACACCAGGTCTTTTCACGATCGGATAGCTATCCTATCATGGATAGCTGAAGTGGCCAGGAGTAAACGGCCCCATTGTCATGTTCAAGAAACTAATTTGAAATGATTCGAGCTTTGTGACATGGTGCATTATCCTGCTGGAAGTAGCCATCAGAGGATGGGTACATGGTGGCCATAAAGGGATGGACATGGTCAGAAGCAATGCTCAGGTAGACTGTGGCATTTAAACAATGCCCAATTGACACTAAGGGGCCTAAAGAGTGCCAAGAAAACATCCCCCACACCATTACACCACCACCACCAGCCTGCACAGTGGTAACAAGGCATGATGGATCCATGTTCTCATTCTGTTTACGCCAAATTCTGACTCTATCATCTGAATGTCTCAACAGAAATCAAGACCTCTGACCTCTAACATCAACAAGGCATTTTCGCCCACAGGACTGCCGCATACTGGATGTTGTCCCTTTTCACACCATTCATTCTATTAATTTATATCCTTTATATATATTATATAGGGTATATACACATACACTGACCTGCCACTTTATTTATATATATATATATATATATATATATATATAAAATGGCTGAGTTTGATAAATACTCAGATCAGCTGTCTGGTTCCAACAACCATGCCACGTTTATTTAAGATATATACATATACACTGATCGGTCACCTGTTCAACTGCTTGTTAATGCAAATATCTAATCAGCCATTCACATGGCAGCAACTCAATGCATTTGGGCATATAGACATGGTCAAGACGATCTCCTGACGTTCAAACTGAGCATCAGAATGGGGAAGAAAGGTAATTAAATTGACTTTAAAAGTGGCATGGTTGTTGGAACCAGACAGCTGATCAGAGTATTTCTCAAACTCAGCCATTTTCACGCTCGGTCATCACAAGGGTTTACAGAGAATGATCAGAAAAAGAGAACTTGTTCTGTGGGTGAAAATGCTTTGTTGATGCCAGAGCTCAGAGGCAAATAGCCAGACTGGTTGAAGCTGACTGAAAGGTAACAGTAACTCGAATAACCACTTGTTTCAACCGAGATCTACAGAAGAGTATCTCTGAACGCACAATATGTCGAACCTTGAAGTAGATGAGCTACACACCGGTGCCTCTCCTGTCAGCTAACAGGAAACTGAAGCTCGGCACGGGCTCACCAAAATTGGACAATAGAAGACTGGAAAAAACATTGTATGTCACAAAACGTCCAATAATCTCAAGCTGGTTTCTTGAAGCTGCTAATTAGTTTACTACACTCACATGACCTCCAGTCACCAGATCTCAAACCAATGGGCTCTATGCACGGCGGTATTTCCGGTGAAGGTTTAAGGATGCTCGATAACTTCTGCCGATCGAGTCCAATGCAATACCGAGAATTTATATTGAATTTTATACTCCATGGTTATACTAAAGAAATCACAAAAACGGACAAACCAGACACCCCTCGTTGTGTTTATGCTTCTTTTTAAAATTATATTAAATAAAACATAACTATATATAAAATTACATCTAAAAATATGAAATTTTCATTTCAAAGACGGGAGGACAGTAAATTTTGAAGACTCTGCCATAATCCCATTTTCCTTGGTTTTCCTCCGCTTTAATCTCCCCAACCAGATCCTTGCGTCAAATGCGGAACTTATGCGTGCATTTAGCCCATAGAGCCCCTTCATGATGAGGTGAAACAGAGGATTCACGTCATGAATGTGCAGCCAATAAACCTGCAGCAATTGTGTGATGTTATCATGTCAATATGGACCAAAATCTCCAAGGAATATTTCCAGCCCCTTGTGGAATCTATGCCATGAAAAAATAAGGCAGTTCCAAAGGCAAAAGGGGTCCAAAATAGAACTAGCAAGGTGTACCTATTACAGTAGCCAGTGTGTGTGTGTGTGTGTGTGTGTGTGTGTGTGTGTGTGTGTGTGTGTGTATATATATATATACTGTATATATATATATGTGTGTGTGTGTGTGTGTGTGTGTATATATGAAGAGTTCAGATGCAAAAGCCTCTAAGTGCCATTTGAAATTTTCTTCTAAAATGATCATTTTTATCAAGCTTGTTTATTTAAGTTCAGTAATTTCACTTAAATGGCAATGATAATTACCTATTAATTGTTATTTAAGTGAAATTACTGAACTCATAATTAAAGAAGAAAATTTCAAATGGCATTTAGAGGCTTTTGCATCTGAACTCTTCATATATATATATATAGTTTTGTTTTTAAAAAATACAACTTTCTCCCATTAGCAAAGATATTTAAAACAAATCTGAATAAAAAAAATGTGTTGTTATTGTACTGTTTTTACTGTTCAGTATTATAATGGGGGTGGTGAGATGGCGCAGTGAAAAAGACATGCCTTTGGTGTGAGAGACCCGGGTTTAAATCCACTGTGAAACACCAATCTGTCCCTGAGAAAGACACTTAACCCCTAGTTGCTCCAGAGGTGTGCTACCTCTGACATATATAGCAATTTTAAGTCACTTTGGATAAAAGCGTCAGCTAAATGAATAAATGTAAATAATGGACTCATATGTACCTGGTTGGGTAGTAGATGCTGGAGTCAGGCCTGTCCCGCTCTGATCTCTTCTTCAAAGGGCTTTCCTCATAGTTTCGGCAGCCCACACACTTACAGGTGGATGTGCACATGATTTTGGCCTGTGTGGAATTGTAGTGTAAAGTGTCTCCAAAAGAATCACACTACTGAATATATACTACATATAAGATCAGCCAAAACATCTTAGCTTACCTCATAACACTCACAGTAGTTCTTCAGGCAGCCTGAACGCTTGCAGTTACAGCCTTTTGTGTGACGCCTCTTTACATTCCCCTGCTTCCTACTGCCAATCTTAGGCCGAAAAGCCCCTGGATTCCTCTCCAGACAGGTCTTAGGAGCAATAAAAATGCAAAATATAATGAGGTTATCAGTGGCATCTAATCAAAGAAACACATTAGAGTTGGCATGTTTTAAGAGGTTATTGTTATGTTGTTCACCTTTATAGCCTGGGATCTCTCGATATCATGCTCAGTATTATTGAAGCAGTTTACGCATTTGCAGTTGTTGCAGACCTCTCCGTTTGCAAAACATTCACAATAACTGTCAGAGAAATGATTTGGTAATTTGGAGCTGATTTTACATAGTAGGTTATTTTTGCACAGAAGCATTAGTCATCATGACCAAAGCAAGTACAAAACAGATCATTGTGTTAAATAAAGACGCTGTTGGGTAATACAACCAAGAATCAGTTGAGGTCACATTTGATCAAATAAGAAGCTAAAAAAACATGAAAATACTTACAGTTTCAGACACTGAGATTTTGTACAGTTGCAGGGCCTCTTTGATTTTTCCCACTTCACACTAATAAACAAAGAACAGTTGAAAGTGTTTTATAAAAGTGATAAGTCAGTTTTCAGGAATGAACACGAGATATGAGGTTTTACAGAAATAACACTTGTACCGTCCACGTCCTTTAGTGTGACCCTCCACTTCCTGTTCTACAGTCGCAGTAGAGCAAAGCGTCTGATGCAGCTAAAAAAAAGTAAAAGTAATTTTTTTAGATGTAATTCCTGTTAAATTAACTAATTAATGAACTAATATATATATTAATAAATAAATATACTATATATATAAATATACTAATATATGATTCATAAATTAATGAACTATACATATATTATACATATACAGTATATACATATATATACACAGACATACAGGGAAACCTAAGAAGAAATGTCCTGGTCATATTTTACCCCAAAATCAAAAGAATTTTTTCAAAAATACAATTATGTAAATTTAGGACCATTAAGATTCTAACACCTCTTTTCTAAAATACAAAAAAAAAAGAATTAATTTAATGAGAAAAGCTAATAATTAATTAAATTATAAGGTACAGTGGATGTATACATCATAGAAGCATGATAGAAAATTTCATTAAAATATAAGCAGGTTGATTTTCATACAAATTGTTGATTTTTTTCAACAAAATATAATTTTCTTTCAATTTTTAGGTAAAGTGTGAAGTGTGACAAAAATTACTCTTTATGTATGTATAGGCCTATACATATTTATATGTTATAATATGACACATTTACTCCAGGATTCAAATGAGACTGGCTGAAAATGATATTTGCCTTCAACACTACCTGTGAAGCATAAGGTCCTGGCGTGAGGTTGAACGTCACACCTGCAGATGTCTTGTGGGTCTGAGGCAGCCCAGTGAACACATCTTTCTCTGAATGTCTGCTATCTGATGCTGGACAGGACATTCAAATACTTCAACAGTACATACAACTACTAAACGTGTAGTCTATTTTAGAATAAAAATTCCAAGCAATTGTGTCCATTACTGTGAACCCCAAAAACATCAGATAAGAAATAAAATTTCCTTTAGCTTTATAAATGCTTGAAGTCAGAAGTATGTCAGCATTAGAAAGGAACAACGTATATTTTTAACAACAGTAAATGCTGTTATTCATTTTACATAGAAGACTGCAACAAAAAAAGCCTGTTTGACTCCAAAGTGCATGGAAAATGGGCATGAAACTAAATTATGGCTTAACAGTTTTTACATAGTTTTTCCACAAAAAAAAACTTGAAAGAGCATTATACACAGACCTCAAGGGAAAACATAAATGATTAAAAAAAATGCATTATATGACCCCTTTAAATCAATTAAAATATCTTCATGTGTTATAATCACTAAAGTTTGAAGTTCACCTTTTCCATGAGGTAACTGGTCCTCAGTAGAGCAGCTCTGGACTGACAGCTTAGACAGAGACTCTGTGCTGAGATCAGTCATCATAGAGTGAGGAATCTGATCAGGACTGCAATGGTTCAACACGACAACCTGCCCTCCACAGCTCACATCACACATAACCTGCATGGGCTGTAACATCTCAGAGAAGATGGCCTGTTTCAAGACTTTTCAAATGGGTTCATTTTTATTTATCAAAGACCTCCAGTTCAATGGCATAATCTGCCCTTGACACTCAAAAGAACAGATGAATTAAGTGGAGTAATTTAAATGCAGCTATGTATTAAGAAAAAAAATATATTATTTATTGTATATATTATATATTTTATTATTGCAGATTGTTCTTTCTTTTTTGTGTATAGTTAGAGGATAACAATATTTTTATACAAATTATTATTCTAATGTTTGTAACAAGAGTAATAAATCATTCTTTTTTATATATATTTTAAAATGTCATTTATTCCTGTGATGCAAAGCTGAATTTTCACCATAACTCACATAATCACATGATTCAGAAATCATTGTAATATGCTGAATTGGTGCTCTAGAAAGATCGAGGTTGAGAACTTTTCTCTTCACAAAGTTGACTTACAAATGGCTAACTGTGATTTGGGATATTATTTGATTTTTTTTAAATACACACTTCATGTACATAAGCTCCAGAAAACCTGCTAATTACAGCAATTACTAATATTTGTAGAAGAGCATTTGAGAGAGCTAATACCTGACAAATATTGGACGTCTGAACTGGAAACTTCTTCCCCATTTTGTGCTGGTCATGAGGTGACACAAGAAGAGCATGAGACCGATTTCTCTGAAAAAGTATAAATGAACAATCCATTAACTCCCTTTGACATACACATACACACAAACATTTCAGACGTCACATTACATTAGCATGTCTGAATCCTTGGTGTGTAGAATAACCCTCCATGCTGTAATGATCTGCACCAACAGATTCAGAGCTGATAGTATTGACACCTCGACAGATCTCTGCCTGTAAGGTAAACAAACAAATTAGACAAGTTTTGCTTATTAGACATACCCTTAGTGGAAATGCGTTAGTTACCATTAAATGAGATTTCAGATTTCACATAATAAATACTTCAATTTGTGCACACTCACTGATGACATGCCATACTGAAAAGCCTCCTGAGATGGCCATGGGCTCCTAATGGAGCTGTATGGTTGGCCTAGTAGTGCATGTTGATAATGGCTTGAGGGAGCAAGTAAGTATTCAGAATAAGACGCCGAGCCATGTTGGGCTACTGGAGGCAAAGGATCATATGTTAGCGGATGAAGAATCCTGTAGGTGGTGTAGTCGTCCTCCCGCACAGATTCTTCCATCCTGGAGTATCTCATTCCTGGATGCATCCCATGACTGAAGAGATTGGCCATTCTAGGACTTTCATGGGTGTGGTGTAAGGGGACCAGAGACCCGTTGGACAAGTCTCTTCTGTAGCTGTACTCTTCCCCCTCAAACTCATTCATTCTCCTGATATTACAGTGCTAATATTGAGTCACACAAGACATAAAAGAGAGAAGCATATTTATCAAGATTTTGTATTACAATTTCATATGTCATTTTATTGATATTTTAAACAAACATTTTTTTAAACTGTTTTAATAGTTTCATCTAATATTTTTTTTTATTTCAATTATACTAATAACAATTTAGCTTTAGTTAACAATAGCAACACTGGTCCTGAATATGTAGCTAATGGAAAGTAAATATATATTATATATACTCTTCTGTCAACTATTTCATTGGCAACATTTTTAATTTCTGTAAGGCACACAACTGTTCGGCTCTAGTGTAAACACAGATAAACAAGTATTGTTAATTAGATAGTTAGATACGTTTATTTACGTTGAAATAAGTTAAACTTACTACGCTAGCGATTTAGCTAATCACTTGCGTTACCTCAAGATATTGATAAATTATGAAATTTACAACCATTACGAGACACTTACCAGATAAATAAGTACGTATGGATTTTTGACCGTTTAAAGTAACAAAATTGACTTATATAAGACTATTTAATAGTTTTTTCACATGTTTTGACCGTTACAGATACTGTAAAATAGCTCGAAGGTGATACGCTCGCACGCATTTAAACTCACGCGCATTAACAGTAAAAAACCGCGAGAGGACGCGCGAGTTTGTTTTTCAGATAATTAACGTATATATATATATTTTTTTGTAATCGGCTAGGTAAACAGTACATTTAGGTACTTTTAATGATGTTTGTATTATATGAAACTTTTAAGTAAATTAGTATAGTCATAATATAACCATTAGTGAAGCGAGTTATTTAAATTTAGCGACATCACATTTTCCCGTCATTTCTAATGCATTCATTCTGTAGGAAAAAAAAAAAGAAAAAAAAAGATTATTTCACTAAATGAGGTTACATGTTTGTAGGTAGGACGCTTATGAAACTAACCCCGCCTCCAAATTGACATAAGTTGTGGAACCCGTTGAGAGTGCGCGTGGAGTCCTCGCGACGTTGGAAGATGATGATCAATTTCACGAAGTGTCACTCGGTGCTGATCACGGGGGCGAGCAGAGGGCTCGGACTGCAAATGGTCAGACAGCTGCTCGCTACCCCGGAAAGACCCAAAAGGATCATTGCAACCGCCCGTAATCCAACAGCTGCAGAGGTAATTATCACATCAGTGCTCGACAGACATCGCATGTGCACAATATAAAGTTGCTTAACGAGCGATTATGTTTCCTGTCATTGTCAGGATTTGCAAGAGCTTGCCAAATCTAATCCAGGCGTTCATGTTGTGCCTCTAGGTGAGTTACTATGTGTGGTGACCGAATAGTTCAAGTGGTTTTGTTTTGTTTAAGTACGTCATCATGCATGTTAAATCAAGTTTAAATAAGTTGCAAGACATGTGTACGGTTTTACCAAGTTTTACCAAGCAGAAAGGGTACCTGTAGTTTATAACTTCATTATAAAAGTAGGATGCCTACTTCCGGAATTCGCCCAAAATATTACTTGTAGAGTGGAATTCTAATATGTCCAGTAGGTGGAGACCTATGACAAGGTAAAAGAAAGACCAATGTCTTTCCAGTAGATTGTCAAATAAGAAAATTTGTTTAATTCTTAACAGAGATCAGATTTCTTTATCTGCCTGTGTACGTTTTTGGAATAGGCTAATACATTTGATGATATAGGGTGGGACGCTTTCTGGCTACTGCGGTTTTTTTTATTTATTTATTTTTCTAGAAAAGTTTATCTAAAGTGTTTGAAGTCTCAATTAAAATTATTCACAATTGCTAACCAGTTAATTACAAATTCGCTAATTTCTATAATAGAATTTCCCCCTTGTGCTCCTTTTGCCATCAGTTTGATGAAATGAATTATTCATTTGTTTTGGAAATGTATGTATTGCAAAATCTTTTGGGTTGACTTTTCAAATTTTATTAAAAGGTATCTTTCTTCAGACTTCTGTATAAGCCAAAATAAAATATGTTTTTGGTGACTCTATGAAATTAGACCCCTTTCATTTTAAAATTTGTCCTTAATTTGTTACTCTTTCTTGACAAATTTTATATTCACAAGTGTACATTTTCAAAGAAAACTCAAAGATATTGATATGTATTTAAGTTCATTGAAGAACTTTAAAAACTAAGACTCTGCAATATTGTCGATCATTTAAGCTTGTTTAATGTTATGTATGTTTATGGAATGTAACCCTCTGTATTGTTGTTTTGTGTATTACTGTCTTGATTTGTATTTGTTATTACTGCATAAAAAAAGAGTATAAGAAAGGGAAATATCCGGGTTTTAAAAGGGAGGCTCTCGCGTCAATAAGTAACACGTGAATAAGTGGCTGGATCCAGCTTTGTTTCTATTATTAATATACTATTATATTATTTCTTAATATTTTAACTAATTTTCCAGTTTTAGTATTTGTATGTTCTTTTGTAATTTGTAATGTTTGTAGTTTTGTAATTTTATTTCAGTTTTGGTTTTAGTCATTTTAGTCATTCAACTTTGTTGGTTACCAAGGAAGAATAAATAATTTTCATTCTCATTTTCATCTAATTTTTTTCTTTTTCTTTTTTAGTTGTAGTTAACTATAATAACTCTGGTTGGGAATAACAATGGAAGGTTAGGATAACCGGTTGTTTTTTCTATCAGATGTCACCAGTGACACCAGTGTGGATGCTGCAGTGCAGGCAGTGGAATCCATTGTGGGTGCTGATGGCTTGAACTGCTTAATTAATAATGCAGCGATTAACATCCCCTCTGAACTGAACACAGTCACACGAGATGCCATGATGAAAACCTATGAGAGTAACACAGTGGCTCCTCTTTTTGTGACCAAGGTAATATGGCTGGACCAACCAAACCCTGGCAATGCTAATACTTTTTATAACTGCAATGATAGTTTTGTGTGGAAACGTCCTGTTCCTCTTTATTGAATTCCCTGTGGTCTTTTCCAGGCTTTCCTGCCGTTGTTGAGAAGGGCGGCAGCTGAAGGCAGTAACATGGGAATCCACAGAGCCGCTGTGATCAATGTGTCATCTCTCCTGGGGTCCTGCCAGCTCAACTGGGGCGAAGCAGCGGGCTTCAAGAGTTACACTTACAGGGCATCTAAGGTAAAACGCCTGTTATTTGCTTTGTGGGGAAAATGATTCAGTTGCTGTAACTTGCATACTTCATTTTGAATATTTTTAATTTTTTATATATATATAGAGTGCCTTGAATATGGTATCAAGGTGTTTGGCTGTTGATCTGGAAGCTGAGGGGATCTTGTGCGTCGCCCTTCACCCTGGTTGGGTGCGCACTGATATGGGTGGACCAATGGTGAGTATGAATGTGTATTTCAGTTGATAAAATGAATCAAGTTTTAGGGCTGTGTTTTTTTAAAATATTTGAATCTATTCTCATTGTGGAACAACTGATATCGGTTTTTAAATCCCAATGATCAATCTTGTTGCCTTTTTCACTTGCGTGAACAAAGTGTCTTTGCACTTGACCACTTAAATGACTCTTTTCCTGTATTTGGCCCAAGGGTTCAATTGGACCCTTTAAGACCACAATTGAGCGTGTAGAACTTTTGATTCCCCTATGGGATAGACATTAAGAAGTTTATTTTAAAATGCAGTGTAGTAGTCCCTCCCTATGTAATAGAAGCCACAACTTAAAACTAAAAAGCAGTGCTTAAAAGAGTGCTTTAAAACTAAAAAGAGTTTCCCCGGTGTCTCGAGTTCCTGAATGTATGTTTACTACTTGTTATAACACAAAATAAATATGAATGAACATCAGAAGGCAAGTTGAACGAATCAGTACAAGTTACTGAAATGTTTCAAGTCTCATGTAATCGTTAAAAGACAAGCTTGTAAACAATGTCACGTAACATTACATTTACCTCAGAAAAGCCATTCAATGACCAAAGTTCTGTAGTTAAATTAACTAGAAATGAGCATTTTGCAAAATGTGTGCACTATATTATATATTCATCACTGCCACTGGTTAAATGTTTGTATTTCAGAACAACTTTGCCTTATGTGCAATTTAAATGAATATACAAATCAGTTGTTAATTTGAACAAGTTTCGATTTTTCCTTGAAGAATTGACATGTACTGTAGCCTACCTGATATATGTCCTCTCCATTTCAAATTGAATCGGATTCAAATTACAAGCTTGTCATTAAAATATACAAATTGTGTTAATCACTAGGACTACTAATTTGAACCCATTTTTTTTCATTTACTTGCCATTTACAGGCACCTTTGAGTCCAGAGGAAAGCATATTAGCCGTATTGTCTGTCATTTCTGGACTCACGGAGAAACATCACGGTGCATATTTGGACTACAATGGAGAAAGCTTACCCTGGTGATCTCCATATTGTCCGAGAGCCAGATGACCACTGAGGAGCTTAAGACCTGCGGGATTAATTATTCATGCTTCCACCTGTGTGTCCCAACCAAGTGCACATATTTTTGAAATAAAAAGTTTTTTTCTAGCTGTCTGAAATAGTCTGTCATGTTTTTTTTTTCCTTTTCTATGAATATAAAAATGAAATATGAGACTGAGTCAAATGCCATTTATGAGTTTTATTTTTTTTTTTAAATCCATCTCTACATCGGTGATTCTGACAGACTAAAGTTATGTGGTAAAATTGACGTGTTAGCGCGTCGAGGACAGTGCGGTAGAGAAGACGTTGAACATTAATAGAGCCTCTGAGAGAGGCGAGTGTGGTGGAGGTCAGGGTGTGTCAGTGCTGAATTAGGGCTGGCTTATCTCCTCTGATGTGAAAGAGGAAGGCAGACTGTCAAGACCCCCAATTTCTAAAAGGATGAAGGAAGAAAAAAATGGGGAAAATTAGAAAAATTCACTTCCTTGCAGTCAAGATATAGATGAACAGGGTTTTTTTTCCCGATATGTTATTCAGAACTCCACAGAAAGTTCAAGAGAACAGCATTTATTTGAAAGGGAAATCATTTATAACATTAGAAATGTCTTTTTTCTTGACACTTGATCAATTCAATGCATCCTTGCAAAACAAAAGTATTGATTTCTTTAAAAAAAAAAGTACTCTTGACCCTAAACTTCGGAATTGTAGTATATAGTATATATTCAGTATGTATATGTATATATTAGTGCTGTCAGATCGATTAATCGCATCGAACATAAAAGTTTTTGTTTGAGTATTATATATATATATACTTACAAACATATTATATATATATATATATATATGAAGAGTTCAGATGCAAAAGCCTCTAAATGCCATTTGAAATGTTCTTCTAAAATGACCATTTTTATCAAGCTTGTATATTTAAGTTCAGTAATTTCACTTAAATAACAATTAATAGGTAATCTTCATTGCCATTTAAGTGAAATTACTGAACTTAAATATACAAGCTTGATTAAAATGATCATTTTAGAAGAAAATTTCAAAAGGCATTTAGAGGCTTTTGCATCTGAACTCTTCATATATACTAGAGCTGTCAACCGATTAATCACATCCAAAATAAAAGTTTGTGTTTACATAATATATGTGGGTGCACTGTATATAATTTTATATATATATATATATAAATACACGCATACATGCTTGTATATTTAAGAAAAAAATATGATTTATATATAATTATATGTATATTTATATATAATATAAATTATATATATATACAGTATATACATGAAAATATTTCTTAAATATATTCAAGCATGTGTGTGTGTATTTATATATATATATATATATATAATTATACACAAATGCACCCACATATATTATGTAAACACAAACTTTTATTTTGGATGCGATTAATCGCGATTAATTGTTTGACAGCCCTAATATATACACATTTAAATCAGTAGTTCCTGCAATAATTTATGTATTATACTATCAGTGCTGTTTATTATGCAAAACCCTTTTCCCCCAAATCAGCACATAAAATGTAAATCTAATGAAAAAAATGCACTTACCTTTTAATCTGAGATAAGAAAGAAAGTCTATGATGGTATGGACAACCTCCTCATCTGATATCCTCAGAGCTCCTAAACACCAGAAACAGTTATTACAAGATTTTATGAGGATCATTATCATTTATTCTTTTAATTCCAAAGCCTTGCTACAACATCTGTGAAAGTACATTATTATAAGTTAACGAACATTGAAATGTATCCTTAAATACACTTCCCAGCCTCTGATAAAGCATACAGAAACTGATGTCAACTAACACAGGGCTTTCACACTGGCGGCGCATGTTTCTTACCCGTCTTGAAATCATCTTCTATGGGCATTTCTCTCTTCCCCGCCAGCCCGTGCTTGTCACTTAGACTCCTGTGGCTGTCTATGGCATCTGATCACAAAACACAACCACACATAATCACATTGATCATTTGAACAACCCGCTGAGAACCCGAGCCACCAGACCCTGACGCCCCGGCTGATATTCATAGACCTGCCTGTGGCACACATATGTTCCTAATGCGACAAGTCATTATCCGAGGAATATCTTTTTCGTTGTCGTTGTTGTTGTTTTTGTTCTTTTTTGGGACATATTGAGTAGAGCAACCTGCAGGACTTGAGTCATGGAATTGCTTTTTGTTGCAATGCGAAGCACACACTCGCACCCTTGTGAAAAAGAAGTGCACTTAATAGTATTGAAAATACACTAGTTCATAATCTTAGAAGTATACTTTACTGTGCGTGCATGTAATGTAATATTACCTAAATAAGAGGCCACTTAAGTGTACTTAAGAGTCCACTATCACGGCACAAGTCAATGTACATTTATCATATTTCAGTCATTTCTGTTCAATCACTTATTAGGTGTGTTGACTAAACACACTAAAGTGATGTACTTGATTATAATTTTAACTGTAGTGTGTTAATCGATTTTGCATTTTAAGTTAATACATTTTAAAAGTAATTGCAAATATGTTTACTTAACCACTCATTAGTATTTAATAAAAATCAAAACTATAACATATATCAATTTAATTGAAAATAGCAAGCAATCAAGTGTCTGAAAACAGTACTAAAGTACTAAAATCAATTAAAAGTACTTTTAAAGTAATAAAATCAATCCAATAGGGAGAGAAAATTCTGTCATTATTTATTCACCGTCAAGTATGAATGTATTCTGATGAACACAAATGAAGAACAAACACGGTTGCTGGTTCCCATTGACTTCCATGGTATTTTTTTTTTTCTTTACTACAGAAGTCAATGGGGACCAGCAACTGTTTGGTTACCAACATTCTTAAAAATATCTTTTTTTGTGTTCAACAGAAGAAAAAAGGGTTAGTTTAGAACAACTTTAAGTTCAGATAATTTTATTTAAAATAAATTTATTCATTTTAATTTAATTGCAAATAAAATGCTATCAAATGTCTGAAAACATTCAATTCAATTCACACTTAAGTATATATTTTTAAAGTATAATATTTCTGTAATAAAAGTATGCTAAAGTGTACTTCTTTTCCACAACGCCGGCGAATGCAAAAAGAGCAAAAATGACAGCAGAAGCCCACAGCAAGAGTTGAAAAGCAAAGGCGGAGCGTAAAGCGAAAGAAAGAGTGAAATCTCCCATTAATGTCACCGTTAATGCGAGAAAATTATTCTGCGTTAGTACTAATTCATTTAAGACTAGCAGTTTGACAGTATTTACATAGAGGCAGAATACTTCATGCATTTATACACATACTTGACTTAAAATATATATCTAAATGATGTATACCAAACAGCTTCCCAGCGATCGTTTCAAAGCATGATAAATCAATCTTTCCAGTTTAGATGAAAAGATCTTTTTTTGATTCATGAATCACCAGCAATGCAAAACGGCAAATAGCACAAAGAGCAAAACATCACAGAGCAATTCCTCATCTGACTTCAACAACCTGCAGGAGCATTCTTACATTGACCAAGCAGATCTTCACTCCCCCTTGTACTGGGAGAATCCTTAATCTGTATAAGATGATCAATACGACCTGAAACACAGGGAGCTTCTGTAACTGACCTACACAACATCAGCTCAACATCAGTGCACCCCAACACATTTCATCATAGAGAGCGAACAGGAAAGTAAACGGGTTTACAAAAGTACACCTGCACGCTCAAAGCAAAAGTAAAGCAAAGAATGTATTCATCAAAAAAGGGCCAAGATTACAATTATGTCAATTTACATCCATGCAGGGTTAGTAATTCACTTATCATTTCCCTCTGATTTTAAGGATAAGTTATGGGTTGGGATAGGGTTAAGATGTCTTACTTACATGTCTTACTTGGCAAAATCACGGGTGACCACATAAATCATACGTAATTGTATTCATAAACAGCTGGGGAAAGGTAAATAGAGAAGATAGACAAAAAAAAAGATGTGTTGGAGAACTCACGAGGACCGAGGAGATACCCAGCACTGTTGAGGGTCCATCCTCTCTTCTCTTTTGCCTGTTTCATAGAATATATAAATATATTTATATAAACACATTTACATATAAAACTCCAATTACACAAATAATTGTTTTCTCCAGCATTTGTTTGTTGGTTCAAAGTTGGTTCAAAAAATACTTATACTTTACTTTTTTTTAAATCCGTCATCCAAACTAAAATCAAAATTTTCAGGTACAATCAACTTGTGTACGTTAAATTGATTTTAACTTTGTATAATTTTTTTTAAAAAAGGTTGAAAATTGCTATATTATTTTATTGGAGTTAAAGCAATGTAAAAATAAATATGTTCTTATAAAATAAATAAATACTTATTGATTTTTAGCTTTAAAAATGCTGATTCTTTACTTTATTGGCCATTTAAAGGAACAGTTCACTTTGAAATTAATTTTTGATATGTTTTAGCTTACCTCAAGGGCATCGAAGATGTAGGTGTCTTTGTTTCCACAGTATTTTCAATTTTGATATTTTTAGGTTAAACCGTTCATGTCTATCAGTATGCAGGTGGGGTCTATGGGGTCCACCTCAAAGAGCATGCACAGAGAAGTCAAAATTAAACACGATTTAATGACTCGTAAATCTAAGTACACATTGATGGCCTGAGACGTTAAACGAGCGGTTTGTGTGAGAAAACGAGCAGTATTTATATTGTTTTTACCTCACAGCCACAAAGCGCCCACACCTTCAGATTACTGTGGTTACAAGAGGTAAAATCTAATAAAAACTGTTCGTTTTCTCACAAAAACCGCTCGTTTCGTTTCTTAGGCCATCAATGTGTACTTACATTTATGAGTCATTGAATCATGTTTAATTTGGACTTCTCTGTGCATGCTCTTTGAGGTGGACCCCATAGACCTCCATTATATGACTGACAGACAACAACGGTTTGACCTAAAAATATAAAAATTGAAAATACTGTGGAAACAAAGACACCTACATCTTGGATGCCGTTGAGGTAAGCTAAAACTATAAAAAATTAATTTCAAAGTGAACTATCCATGTAACGTTACATTTACGTGCATGCTGTTATTTTGCAGAAAACCCAATGCCATGTCCCGTTATGACAACTTGAGCATGTTGTCAAAAGTCAAGCTTTCTCATCTTTTTTTTTTTTCTCACGCAAATGTTTCTTCATGCTCAAGGCATGTGTTTAAACAGAACTGACTTCAAGAAAAAGAAACCCTAAGTAAGTAAAAAAAAAAATTTAAAAAATGTGACAACTTGCCCCGGTCTGCCCTACAACAGTATTTCCCCGAGGATCTTTACGAAATCACAACAATGTTCAGCTTTTCCGCGAATTTGTATTTAATTTGCACTGAGACATACATTTTTTAATAATGCAATGAATAATTTTGAATCAAAGTAACTCTTACCGCAATCACCATTCCGAGGGTTTCCGAAAGAAAAGCACACACAATAAGAGACGCACACACTCCAGCAACACACCTGTTCATCTGAAACAGCATTAATGAAGCGTTATAAAGCAACGTGCACAACTAAACATGCAAAAAGAAAACAGGGAGAATTAAGGAGATCGAAAACTTACCCTGAGTATCAGTTGGGTCTTTGGAGAGTAAGTTATAACACTGTTAAAATAATTCCTGCTTCTTCCTTGCTCGTGGTGCTCTGATCCTCCTGGAATCTGAGGCTTTTATTGAAAGGGAATGTCTCATCTCTGACGTAGCCTGTTTACGTCAAAAGGTGAAAGACAGTCTCTTCATCATTGACGACAGAGCAAGTGAGTCCATGTCCATGATGAAATCATTATGTCCATGATTAACGTCTTTTTGAAGTCATGGTTTTAGATGCCACTCAACGAACACTAGTGATATTATGGATTTTAGACATTGACATTCCCAGCTCAGAATAGCTTGACACGTTTTGTTACAATAACAGAAATATTATTTTGCTTCACAGATAATGTTTTTGTTGACCAATAAATTAGTGGGCCTGCAGTTTATGTAGCCTATTTATGACGATCTCCGAGATGATAAAATGGAGAAATCTTTTTAAAATCTAAAGCCTTAATGTTTTAGAAATGCAAAATTTGTATTCGTTCCATACATTTTTAAACTCAAGAAATGAATTGATACACACTGTAAAAAAAATTATGACGTTTTTACATTATATGCTTTATCTCATCAAAAAAAAGTTGAAGATTGCTGAACTTATTTTAAGTCACAAAAGATTCAAATGTATTTTAAGTTGAAATGACTTGATCTTCCAAGTTTGTTGTACTTAAAAATTCAAGACAGCTATTTCTTTAAGGTATAGGTCAACATTTTACTTTATGCAATATGAGGGCCATTTGTGTAGTCCTATTCGATAGAATACACAGTATCTAATTTGCACATTGTGTTTTTGGGGCAACATGTAATGAAAATATTGATATATAACCACTACATACGCTCATATCACTACATACTGATCCACTGCATACGCTCATATCACTCTCCATGTTCACTATTCCCCACAATTCAAACCACAAGAGGCCATTTTGAAATTCTTTATTGAGTGCTGAAGTCAGTATGGGTTCATTTGTTCAAACGGGTGGATTGTACATTCCAACAAAGCGCAGTTTCACAAAGCCATTCCTGCATTTTTCAAGATCCCATGACCTTGAGATACGTCCTAATTCCAAGTAAACATACTGGCTGGCAATCACGAAAATAGCAATTACTTTCAAAATGATGAACAAGATCAATAGAGGTCTCAATAGAGAGCTTCTCAAAAGGCTTTGTTCCTTCTGTTGGAAAGGACTCTCAGATTCCTTCCTGCCTATTTCCATGTGGTTGGTTTGAGTCTGTATGACGGTCTCCTGCATCTTCTCATTTTCTTGAGAGCCACGTTCTTGAGTGTCTTTATGGCATTTCTTCTGATGATGTCCCTGACCAATTGGATGGATGACGGAGGAAGCTGTTGGTGATGAGGTCCTTGATGAAACGGAACAGAGCGCACACAATTAATCTTCTTTCTTCTAAAGAAATCAGTTAATGCAACTGTGTAGGCCGGTTTCTTATTGTAATTTAGAAAAACACCTGAATAAATTGTAGAGATCTTAGATGAAATGAAATCCTTAGATCCCATGCAATATTAGGTTCCACTTTATTTTGAGGTGCCATTTGTTACAGTGTAATTAAATAGGCCTATTTAAGTAGCCTATTGAGTAATATTATTTAACTACATGTATTTACTATAGGGATAGATGCATGCAATTGTGCATAATTTACTGTGGTAGGCCTACATGTAGCAAGAAAGTGTTACCCAATATCATTAGCACATATTCAGCAGTACATCAATGAAACGTACTCATATAAAGAGGAAAGGGAAGTCTACCTTGCAAGCTGTTCCTGGTTTAAATTTAGGTTCGTCGTTCCATGCGCACTAATGAGTATTCTTAAAACTGATCGAGACCGGCCGTGACAGCAGGGCTTGACTTGGTCCATGGCCGAAGATGTCTCAATGACCTATAGACATTTTAATATCATTCCAAATGTCATTCAGTATGAATTATAAACTGAATTTCAGTGGTTTACGATTATTTTAAAGGCATTTCTAAAAGCTAAAAAAGCTTTTCTGATCTGTGAAAGTTCGTCTCACGAAATGCATTTTCTGATTTGGTCAACTGAGCTAAACGTCAGTAGATCATAAAAAAAGACTTTAGAACATTTTGTTATATTTGAGATGCGTAAATATAAGAGATTGATGCATGTTTGCAGTAGCCTAACTTACTTTTAATGATCAATCGACGTATTCAGAAACTTTTAAAGTTTTGCAATTTAACTTTTGTCTTTACTGAAACTACTTTTGAAGGCTGCTTGCATATTAAAAGGCCTACGTGTAACGTTAAATAAAAAAATATTCCTTTGCTTCCTGATTTTAGCAAACGTTACGTTCACCTCAAATTCAAACGAATACATCAGAAGAGAAACAAACCTAATAACGTTGGTTATTATGTTTAGAATAAATCAAACAGTCACTAGCCTCCTGCTTTTCCAAGTCCTTCTTCTGTTGCATGTCTGTTCCGTGTTAACGCTAACGTTACTGCTAAGGGACAAAACACAAATCACTAATTTGACGAAAGATCCCGGAACCTAATTCAAAATCATAGGACTAGTGTTGCCATGGTTACTTTACCACCATAGACTAACGCGACATTCTCACCAAAGTCAGACTGAACAAATAAATTTTCCATACATCTTATTGGGAAGATTAAACGTTTGATAACACTTCAACTCCTTAATAAAACATAAAGACATGTAGTTTAATCATTTAGTGATTTACTGGAATACTTGTTTCTGATTGGTCAATAGCATCATCGCATCGCGCCCAAAGTTACGACGTCACTCTGTAGGCCAAAACTTGGAAGTGAGAAAGTTAGCACTACCGGTTCCCTCGCTCTTGAATGTTTTTTTGCTAAATCGCCTAAAATAAGGTCTGTGGTGGACAAAGCATCTATGACATGAACACACAGATAACTGCTTGTGTTTTTTTTTAAACTTTATTGTGTCTGCTTGTGTTTTTTAAAAACTTTATATATAGGCTTCAAAATGTATACTTTTGGTTTAACTTGTAAAGATTATCTTGATAGACAAAACGTGTAAGGGTCACAACTCTCTGATGAACACAGATCTTATTTTTTGCGTTTTTCCAAGAGGGAAAATGCATTAGGCTAGGTTTTCGATCGAGGGAGCATCCGAGTTGTCCTACAAAGTGACGTCATCACTTAAAAGAAAAATGCACTAAAATCAATATTTATTTATTTAATTATTTAAATAATTATTATTATTTAATTTTAATTAGCTCAATAAGATTCCGTTTATTTCTATTTAGATTAACTTTTTAAAGTAGGCCTTCAAATCAACTATTTTACTAGCCTGAGTGATTAGCTGCTCAGATTAGCGATTAGCTCAGATGAGTGATTAGCCTCTCCTAGTGTGAGCACTGCAGCATATCAATTTCAGACTATATTTACCATTTATTCGATAAGTGTTGACTTGTTATGTCCTAAATAAGTAGGCCTAGCATTTCACAGCCATAATTACACTCTCTTTGTCCCTCAGGTCTATTATGAGATCACCAAAGAAAACCATGATTTGACTCATTATGACGCATGATGTCTTGATGACCACAACTGAATACTTATTACACGTATTCGATTTGTGGTGGACTTTCTTTTCTTATCGGAAGAAGACTCCCTGTAGGCTATAGTGATTCAGATCCAGTAGGCCTGCATTCAGATATTTAGCAAATGAGCAAAAACAAAAAAATTATCTATTCTTGTCATACATTTGTTCTTTATATGTGTTCAGATTTGTCTCTAGGGCAACCAACCTAGTAGGTACCATAAACGTTTTTATTTTAGTAAAATAAATTTATTTTAGAGTCTATTAACCGGCAGAGCATTTCCTCCTTTTGCGCCATTTAACATTATTGTCACTTTTGATGGATATTGTGGTACCACACAGCTGTCAGTTTCTCACCTCTGCTGAGCGTAAATGCTTTCTGTGTTTCTGATGGAACCAAAGATACGCTCTGTTTGGATGTCACGTTGTGTTTAGCTATAGGGACTGAATGAAATAGAAGGGCAAGACAAGGTAATGTGATTCAAATGAGAGTGTTTTTGTCAAAATGTCATGAGGAAAAATCAGGCTTTACACTCTTAAAAATAAAGCATTAATTTCAAAATAAATTACTTTTTTGAGAGTGGTATAGTTAATGCATTAAATGAGGTGCAATACGAGGCTGAACATTAAAATTAGCGCTCAATTTATCTGTCACATACACACAGTATTTCTCTTCACTGTCTCATGCAGCCCTGGAAATAACCAACATGTCTATATCATGAATTGACCATGTGTAAATGCCCCCCAATTAACATCTTATGGTTTTTGTTTGTCTTTGTTTAGTACTTCAGCTGCATCATAGAGTATGGCCACATCCAGACTTTTGCTTAGAAAAAATATGCACTTTTAGATGGTTATTACGCTGCTCTTTCTTGCCCTTTGGCATACAGACAAATAATTTAGACGTTAATTTGTACCAAACTGGTCTGACTCCAAGTTGATTAGGTTGGTGTGATTAGGTTATACAGGGTCAAGAAAAGACGCTTGCATGAAATTTAACATAATCAACTGTATAATATGGTTAGTAGTGAGATATGGCAGTTTAAGTAGGATCTCTGATAGTCACTCCAGATTATTTGTTTTCCAAGACGATACGTTCGGGTTTGCTCAGAAGAACTGCATCAGAAAGACTTGATAAATTACAAGTTTCCAACTGCATGGGAGTAAAAGTCTTAGGTCTATACAAAATCCAAACCAGATAGGCCTCTCTATGTATTGAAGTAACAGTAGGCCTAAGTATTTTACTCATAATCAGAGGTGGACAAAGTACACAACTTCCTTCCTAGAGTGAAAGTACAGATACTACTGGTCAAATATTACTCTGTTACAAGTAAAACTTGTAAGGACAGATTACAGAAGTACTTGTTTTTAAAAGTACTTAAGTATCAAAAGTAAAACGTTTTCTTATTGTTGCATTGTTGTGCCTCTGAATCTATGCCAACTTACCTACCCTCATATCCATATCAGACTTATTTATAGAACAAATAAGTGCACTCAATAACATCCACAATGGTTTCGGAAACCCAAATGGCTTTTCCTTTGGCTTTTAGTATGAGTTAGCCTTACCGTTAGCTATAAGCTAGTGTGCTCCAAAAGAAACAATGACCAAATTAGCATTTAGAAGACCAAACCCAACGATGAAAATGAAAATTCAGGTTGATGTCAGAATCCAACAGATTGCCGTTAATCTCCAACGTTGGACAGACGTTGTATTGTGGTTGAAAATTAAAATTTGATGTCAACCCGACTTTCATTTCCAACCAAAACCCTGGATGTTGACGTCAATCATACTTTATTTTACAGATACTCAAAAAGTGTACTTAGTAAGTATTTTACTCAAGTTACCTTTGCTCATAATGAATATACTTATTTAGGGAGTAAAAGTTGCTAATAATTGTGGGTAACACTTTATTTTTAAGTGACTTAGTTAGACGTTATACTTACTATATTAATAACAGTAAATTATGCATAATGACAAGTAACTAACTCTAAACCAAACCCTAACCGTAACTAAGTATTAATTAATATTACCATATTACTCAGTACTTATTTGAGTAAGTACAATGTAACTACGTGACCTTAAAATAGTGTTATCTAATTTTGATACTCAGTCAAACTCCAACGTATAGCCAAAAATATATTTAAGTACGGCAACTAATTACATTTACTCAAATACTTTACACCACTGCTTAGTTTAGCCTACTCTTTAACTTTCCTCTCATACTTTTCCCTTTGAGTACAATACTGTGGCTGGATCTAAAAAATGATAAGATGTGTATGTCTGTGTGTTTTATAAATTACTATAGTTATGTATTTTCCCATATGCTGACAGCAGAGAGAAATCATGAATTATGTTTAATCCTAAAGAAAACCTTCACATTTTTAATACAAAACGTGCTTTTAACATTTATTCAATTGATTGTTCAGTTATCAAATGTAACTTCGTGTAATCGCAATATTGATGAAACTTTTTGATGATGATAATACTGCACATACATTCTACTGTTAGGATACATCACGATGAGCAGAAAATGTCCACCATGTCAGGTCACACTAGCACACAGTGTCAGATATCCTCTCACACACTCCTGCAATAACAAGCTAAAGCCTGCTGTCTTTTAGTGCTTTTAGAGCAATCTCCTCTGACTACCATCAAAGGAAATGGGACACATCACAAAATATAAATGAGTCTGTTATACGGCAGGATGAGGCTTAAGATCAGGAGGGATCTGGGTGAATGGACCAACCCATTGTCAGAAGAGAAAAACAGCACAGGGACACGGGTGACGTCTCGAAGAACACGGTGGGAGACATTAGCTCGAAGCTCCATTTCACTCTGTTTCCCAGAAGTGTGCATCTCTTCGAAAGCCACATAACACCTTATTAGCATTACAATGGTAGATCGGTGACAATCCAGTGCGGAAGCTATTTAAATAATGGAGTGGGATTAGGGGTTTGAAATATGTATTAAAAAACTGTATTTCACCTCAGTGGATTGTCATGACTTCTGGTGTGAAACAGGTTAGAGAAATCAATGCTAAATATTTCTTGCACTTTACAAATTTCCCTCATAAGCACAAAGAGACGGCATGGAAAGAAAGTCAACATGCTGACTAAACTGATTAAAATGAAAAGGGAAAGGAAAGATTGGGGCTTTGATTAACGTTGATAATGTGTCTGGATTTCAATGGTCAGATTCGGTTGAGCTTATGTTTAAGTTCGTTGATCAATGTTTATGCGAATAAAAGACTACCGCAAAATTCAATCTGTTATCATCGAATCTCTTCAGAAAATTGGACCTAAACCACCCAATTCTCGATTAGATTTACGATCTCTTTTGAAGAGCCAAAGTGGTAGGCTAGTTAGTCTAATGGAGGAACAGATTTCATCAAAAAGATCTTCATTTTCTAAAGATGAACGAAAGTCTTACGGGTTTGGAATGACATGAGGGTGAGTTAGCGGCGGTTTATTCACTGAGAATAAACTGAACGATATGTACGCTGTGTGGATGGTTATCAATATAGTTATTGTTTTTTAATGTGAACGTGGCTTAAATTGGTCAGAAATAATGCGTATGGCGGTCATTCAAACAGGCTTGTCATCGAATCAGGACAATGTCCTGCATCTGCATGACACATGGCCTGTGTCCTAAACCTCTTGTTCTGGACTTTAATGAAAGCTTTATTGTGTTGTGTCAGACAGTAATTCTGAGCGAATACCCAAAGTGTGTCTGCCTCCTGTCAGTATCGACAAAACAGTCTTTACAAATGTTGTTTAAACTTCTGTGCTGCCTGCTTTAAATTGAGTTAAAGGTCAAAGTTTCAGTTCTAACGGATAAAAATGAGCCACATAACTCAGTGAGACACAGAAATGGACATGTAAAAAATAAATGCTAAAAAACAAAGTCTATCAAGTAAGTCTTAAATCATTTTTTTCTTCAACAATTGATTATATATAAATACACTCTAAACAATGCAGGGTTGTTTTAACCCAAAATTGGGTAAAATATGGACAAACCCAATTAAATGTTGGGTTAAAAATGTCATTTAAAATTTTAACCCAACTTCAACTTTCACTTTCAACTGTACATTTTTAATTAAATTTTTAACCCAACATTTGGTTATATAATATATATATATATATATATATATATATATATATATATAAAACTGTTCTAATTCATATATTAGGCTATATACACTCACCTAAAGGATTATTAGGAACACCTGTTCAATTTCTCATTAATGCAATTTTCTAATCAACCAATCACATGGCAGTTGCTTCAATGCATTTAGGGGTGTGGTCCTGGTTCAGACAATCTCCTGAACTCCAAACTGAATGTCAGAATGGGAAAGAAAGGTGATTTAAGCAATTTTGAGCGTGGCGTGTATGTTGGTGCCAGACGGGCTGGTCTGAGTATTTCACAATCTGCTCAGTTACTGGGATTTTCATACACAACCATTTCTAGGGTTTACAAAGAATGGTGTTAAAAGGGAAAAACATCCAGTATGCGGCAGTCCTGTCGTTGAAAATCCCTTGTTGATGCTAGAGGTCAGAGGAGAATGGGCCGACTGATTCAAGCTGATAGAAGAGCAACTTTGACTGAAATAACTACTCGTTACAACCGAGGTATGCAGCAAAGCATTTGTGAAGCCACAACACGCACAACCTTGAGGCGGATGGGCTACAACAGCAAAAGACCCCACCGGGTACCACTCATCTCCACTACAAATAGGAAAAAGAGGCTACAATTTGCAAGAACTCACCAAAATTGGACAGTTAAAGACTGGAAAAATGTTGCCTGGTCTGATGAGTCTCGATTTCTGTTGAGACATTTCAGATGGTAGAGTCAGAATTTGGCGTGAAGAGAATGAGAACATGGATCCATCATGCCTTGTTACCACTGTGCAGGCTGTGGTGGTGGTGTAATGGTTGGGGGATGTTTTCTTGGCACTCTTTAGGCCCCTTAGTGCCAATTGGGCATCGTTTAAATGCCACGGCCTACCTGACTATTGTTTCTGACCACATCCATCCCTTTATGGCCACCATGTACCCATGATTGATGGCTACTTCCAGCAGGATAATGCACCATGTCACAAAGCTTGAATCATTTGAAATTGGTTTCTTGAACATGACAATGAGTTCACTGCACTAAAATGGCCCCCACAGTCACCAGATCTCAACCCAATAGAGCATCTTTGGGATGTGGTGGAACGGGAGCTTCGTGCCCTGGATGTGCATCCCACAAATCTCCAACAACTGCAAGATGCTATCCTATCAATATCGGCCAACATTTCTAAAGAATGCTTTCAGCACCTTGTTGAATCAATCCCATGTTAAGGCAGTTCTGAAGGCGAAAGGGTTAAACACAGTATTACTAGGTGTTCCTATAATCCTTTAGGTGAGTTATTACGTAGAAAATATACATCAAAATATATTTCATGCAGCTACTTTAAGACACTCTACTCTGTCCTTTTCTTACAAAACAATGTCTAATTTTGTCTAATTTTGTCCAAAGAACTCTTTGTCAAAAGAACCCTGATAGAAGGCATGAAGTATATTAGCAGAAACCATTGACGTGCAAATTACACTCAATTCATCAGTTATTTACTACCTTAGTAATAAAAGAGCACAACATTAGCACAATTTCAAAACCTTATAGTGTCACACTGCAATTATGGGTTATTTGGAATGATAGGGCATAATAGCTCACACACTCTGTGAACACGTTTATCTTACTGCGATGCGCTAGTTCAACACGCTGGAAAATGTTGCGCAAGCTCATAAACTTTTGTGTGGCAGCAATGCCACGGTCCTACGATGCTTTCAAGATGTCCTATTTATTTTACAGCTTTGTTTTTTAATGTCACTCACTGATAAAAATCATGTTTGTTCCTTTCACAGATAGTCGTTTCTTTAACTCTGTGGACTTAAACTTAAATTAAAGAGATTAAACTAGGCCTACAATTAAACACATTCTTCACACTCTCACTAGTTTTAGTTTTACTGCTGACAACATTCAACACTCAATCTAAGAAAAGGTTAGATGTTAAAGGTTCTTTGTGGAACCATTGATCCCAAGAAAAAGCCTTCATTAAAGGAGGTAATTGTTGTTGTCTCAGTGAAAAACATAATTTCCATCACATGACTAATTATTCTCTGATTTAAAAAAAAAAAAAAAAAAATGTTTTGAATAAAATCGACGACCTCTTTGCTCTTCACTGACAACAACTGCACTTATTTTAGGAACAAATATAACTTTGTGGCTGAATTAATAAAAAAAATCATAAAAATGTTTTCCCATAATAATTACTAAAATATTGTGTTTTTTTTAAAGCTTATCATCATAGATTTATAAATGTATATGTAAATAATGAATCATAAAAATTAAATTAACATAAGGTATTATAAATATTTTTAATTAACTTTGCTTTGTACATTTAATATTTCGTATTTTAATTGCAGTTTTTCATATTTTGAGATTGAAAATCTGTGAGAAGGGTGAAAAAATCAATTTCCTATAAATCTATAAAGTACATTCGAAATTTTGCCAATAAAAAGGATGATAATAAAACTATAGATAGATAGATAGATAGATAGATAGATAGATAGATAGATAGATAGATAGATAGATAGATAGATAGATAGATAGATAGATAGATAGATAGATAGATAGATAGTGTGAGGTGTGTTTGTCTCACTTCTCTCTCCTCCTCACACACACACACTCAGCTGCAGTCACCATCCTTTGATGAGAGACAGAAACTCACTGCTGAAAGGAAACAAAATGATATTTCAGCACTGCCATAACACTCGTCTGTTCTGTGTGAACCCTTTCCTTTCATATGTGTGCTATACATGAGCAGGAGAGTCTGTATATCTAAAGCGAGAGAGAAAAATAATATATTTGATTCATTCATAAACGAATAAATGCTACATAGAAATAATGAAACACATAATACAGAAGAATATATAAAATAGACTATGAATGGAAAAAATAAAGATAATAGTTATAGATATTGTCAGTCTATTTGTATTCATAACGGACAAATTCAAACTATTTAAATAAATAATAAAGGTAGGCTATATTCAAAACTCCATCGTTGCTTAAAAACTATTTAAATAGCCTACTCTACAGCTAAGCGTCTAATGAAACAAACATTCGTATCTATTTATTCTACCTTTAACTAGGCAATAGTTTAAATTGCATTAAATCCGAGATTAAAACATAATTTGTAAAAAATAAAATAAAAATAAATAAAACACATCCTTTCCCGCGCATGCGCGTCGAACATCAACTCAACCACGTACGTCATCGCGCTACAGGCCGCAGCATGAGCATTTAGGTATGTAAAAAACATTCTAAAAGTCTGTTCAGGTCATGGAGCTGCTAGTAATGAGACAAACAAGAACAAACCTGAACAACTATGTCAAATTCTCAGCATAACCAGCCAGGAAGACAGGATTTGACTGATTGATGTAGCGCTCCGATTATAATCAACACTACACGCGACGGATTGTGATGATATATTTAAATTCATATGCCGATTTTTAATCAGGTAACCTAAACGACCTAAAACCGAGTAGCATGTGTTATAATGGCAGTTTGTTAACGTTACTCCTTTTTTTTTTAAGATTCTTAAAGGGACAGTTCGTCCCAAATATGTAAAAGTTTGGAATAAATAAATTCAGTAAATGAATTGCCTTGTGTTTACACAACCTATGCGTTATAGCAAAGAGGATACATTAAGTTGTGAAACTTAAAAAAATGTAAAGTGACCGTGTGTATTTCCATGCTATTTTGCAGTATTTTACTGCCACCTATTGGATTCAAAGCAAAAAAAAAAAAAAAAAAAACAAAAAAAAGCACCGTGTACTGACCTGCAAACTTGAGCCATGCAATTTGTTCCCTTCACAAAGCAAATATTTTAACGCCCTATCCTGAATATTCCCCATATAAATCATTCCTACATGTAAACAGTAGCCCAGGTGCCAGTGAGTGAAGTATAACTGCCAGTAGGAAATAATTCCACCATAATGATCTGGATGATGGCAGCACATACCAACTGGAGTGAAGTAGGACAGGCCTTGCCCTCATCACTGGCGCAATCAACTCTCATTCACAAAAAGGTTTGATTCACAGACAGAACCTTTTCTTTCTTGCTGGCACAGATAGCGTTTTATTACAAAAGAAAAAAAAAAGTTGATGCATGATCATTGTAGCATTCCCATCACTCTTCAGGTAGAAAGGTTGACTTGTTTGGGGAGGATAATGGTTATAAAAGTTGGGCTGTATTTAACGCAGGCCCGTAGGTAAGAATCAGTCTTACTAGCTACATGCAAATGGAGACCCATCTGTTCATTCACTCCAGATTCAAATTTCATCAAAGGGTGGGGAGGGCATGTGTGTAACATCATCTCTTAAGAATAAATTAAGTTAAAAACTATACCAAAATGTGTTTCTTTTGTCCAAATCTTGCTCATATTGAAAGGATACAAGAAACATTTACAATTAACACCGGTGGCAAAATAAATCAATTTCAGAATATCTTAAATCAGTTTCCCCTAACAATAAGTTTAAGAATAAAACAGACCGACATAGGTTGCCAATTTAAGATTTCTGTGGTAGCTGTTGCATTTACTTGGATATTAAATAGCAGATTTTTGTGCAAGAGGAAAATCCTATCAAAAAGACAGCTTATGTTTTGGTCACATTTAACGTTCCAATCGGTATATTTCGGTTTTTTAACAATCCTCTGTTTCTGTATACATTTGTCTTTTATAAAATATTTTTTTTATTCATACAATCATTTTTAACTAGCAACATTACTATTCACTTTTAAGTGGCAAGATGTCAGACAGATCACCTAATAAGAACAATAGTATATAAACGACTGAAAAAAATCATTAGAGTATGTTTCTCTTCATAACAGTTCAAATTTTCTGTACAACTGTCTAATATGAATATTGCTGGTCCTGATCTGGTGGCGTCAGTGCAGTGCTGGAGTAAGAGACGACAGCAGCAGCGGTGGTGATGGTGGTGGTTTCTTGGGAGCTCCAGTCTGACACTGGGCTCTCCGGGTGGCCCTGGAGGAAGGGTGTGCGGGGGCAGGAGCGGACTGACAACGCTACTCTCTCATGCTGGACCGTTCACTGCTGCCTCGGGGTTGGCCGTGCACTGCTCTGATCTGGTTGGGAAAAGGGGACGGGCTGGATGTGATTGGTGGAACAACACAAAACTAGAGAAAATGGAAAAAAGATGGAGGGCACAGAACTTACATGGCTTCATCCATAGAGGCCGCAACCTCAAGAGGACCATTTAGAGCTTCGCACGGGGCTTTTGCTTTCTCTTCTAAGTGCTTTAGACTGAAAAAGAAAAATGACAATTAAAAAAATTGGGGGAAAGACATTTCTATAATACTTTATATTAGTGTCCTTGTTAAACATTTACAAACTCCACTCACCTAAAGGATTATTAGGAACACCATACTAATACTGTTTGACCCGCTTTCTCCTTCAGAACTGCCTTAATTCTATGTGGCATTGATTCAACAAGGTGTTGAAAGCATTCTTTAGAAATGTTGGCCCATATTCTTAGGATAGCATCTTGCAGTTGATGCAGATTTGTGGGATGCACATCCAGGGCACGAAGCTCCCGTTCCACCACATCCCAAAGATGCTCTATTGGGTTGAGATCTGGTGACTGTGGGGGCCATTTTAGTACAGAGAACTCATTGTCATGTTCAAGAAACCAATTTGAAATGATTTGAGCTTTGTGACATGGTGCATTATCCTGCTGGAAGTAGCCATCAATCATGGGTACATGGTGGCCATAAAGGGATGGACATGGTCAGAAACAATGCTCAGGTAGGCCGTGGCATTTAAACGATGCCCAATTGGCACTAAGGGGCCTAAAGTGTGCCAAGAAAACATCTCCCACACCATTACACCACCACCACAGCCTGCACAGTGGTAACAAGGCATGATGGATCCATGTTCTCATTCTGTAAACGGCAAATTCTGACTCTACCATCTGAATATCTCAACAGAAGTCGAGACTCATCAGACCAGGCAACATTTTTCCAGTCTTCAACTGTCCAATTTTGGTGAGCTCTCGCAAATTGTAGCCTCTTTTTCCTATTTGTAGTGGAGATGAGCAGATTGTGAAATACTCAGACCGGCCCGTCTGGCACCAACATACATGCCACACTTAAAATTGCTTAAATCATCTTTCTTTCCCATTCTGACATTCAGTTTGGAGTTCAGGAGATTGTCTTGACCAGGACCACACCCTTAAATGCATTAAAGCAACTGCCATGTGATTGGTTGATTAGATAATTGCATTAATGAGAAACTGTTCCTAATAATCCTTTAGGTGAGTGTACAGTACTAATAGCAGTACATTATGCATCATTCAGCAAGTACTAGATTAAATTGCATCGAACATAAAAAGTAAATGAACACGTGTGTACGATATGATATTTATACACACAATTGCTGTGTTCACTGTATATACAAACATTTATACATAAATAATGTGTGCATGTATACATGTATATACATGCGCACACACACATAAATATATAATACATACACATCATGTAAACACTTATCCGAGATGCGATTAATCGATTTTACAGCCCAAGTACGGGCCAAATGACCCCTTTGGTCAAACAGAAGAGGCAGTTTTAATCTATTGAAAGTCTTGTCGACAAATAAACATTGTAAATAAGCATCTTATTTGCAGTGCTGGACAGAAAAGGAGTGCATTTACTTGAGTACAGTACTTAAATACAATTTTGAGGGATCTGTACTCGAGTATCATTTTCGGGGAGTACTCATGACTTTAACTCAAGGACATTTGAGAGAGAAATATTGTACTCTTTACTAAACATATTGTTGCACACACTTTACTCTTTCCACTACATTTCTACCCATAACCGTGAGTACCCGTTACTACTTAAAAAAAAAAAAAAAAAAAAAAAAAAAAAAACCCTCTGAAACCCTCAATTTGTTGTTTCCCTCTCAAACATGATTGCTGATAGGCTGTCGCAGTCAGTGGCACCTGCACAACCCAATCACCTTCAGCTTTCCCCCAAAGTCAACTCCATTGTCAGATTTAGATAAGACGATACCATGGACAAAACAATTAATGAAAACACAGCAGGTCCATCCCGTGAATGTGCCAACCCGTGGCCCCACATCGCCAGACTATTTCAATTTTCTGAAATTTCAGAAATTTTCTTAAATGTTAAATAAAGCAACATGGTAAAAATATGAAAATTACTTAATTTTACTTTCAATTCATTTTCCATTCTCCAAGGTATTAACATTTTTCATAACTCCATGTAGTACATTTCCTTATATAAATGTAAGCACTGTGGCAGTAGTAATGCAACATTTAGAAAATGTACTCTTGATACCCAACTACTTTTATAAAACAAGTACTTTTAAGTAGACATCAGACTATAGTACTTTTGCTTGTGCTTGAATAAAAGTTAGCAAGGGGTATCTGTACTTTTACTCAAGTAATAAAGCGGTGTACTCCACCCGCCTCTGCTTATATGTAAATTCAACTGCATTATGTTTATATGTTGGAATTATAGTGACATCACTGAAAGCCCCATATAGGCCAGTTCCTAGACTCTACTAGAAGACAATTAATTGTTTTATCAATACTCATGACTTCATAAATACAATAAAGACTCTTACCCTGGTTTCTGACAATTGCTTTTCTCAGGTTCCCCACTCTCTGCAACCAACAACTTTGCAGATGCGTCTTCAGAGGTAGATCGTTTCTCTTCCTCACTAAAGGACAATCAGAGAGGACACAGCATTTAAGGAGCTTTCATTGTCGCTCTCTTAAATACGAAAACCCCCATTTTAAATCCCTGGACAAACATGCAGAATGTAACGGACCACATTCAAAGCAACAGGGCAAAACGAAAAGTGTTCTGAAATGGGATTCGATGGACATATGAGATGTGAGCATACCGACTTACAGAGACGATGAACCACACAACAACTGGTTTAGACGATGAGCTCATTTAGTACGTGGGGGTGAAATGGTGTAAGAAAGCTAGCAACTTTTGCAACGTGATCGCATGCCAGCCATCTTTACCTTTAGGGTGGCATCAGTATAAAGGTGTTTAATTAGGTTTCAGTAACAATTATATGCTTCACTAAAGACTGATGCAAAAAAATAGTATGGCATATTTCTGGTCTAGGGAAGGTTTACAGAGAAGAATCCTCCTTTATCAAGATGGATTTACACAAATTAAAGTTCACGCAGTACCTGGATTTTAAAGGGTCTGCTCAGACTAATTCTAGCCATGTGACAAACCTCAGTAGATTTGGAAAGACTGGGAAACATATGGGCTTAAATCTTTTACATTCTAAAAGGATGTATGGGGCATTTAATGTTGTTAACAAACTGTACATCTGATATTAACATGCAAATGGTGATGGATACATTGCTGCTTAAAAGAAAAAACAAACAAACATACGAACGAACAAACAAACAAACAAAACATGGTTTCAAACCAAAACGCAGTGGCTGACATGGGAAAAACCAAATAAAACAAGACACGCCCCCTGATTGGCTGTACATACCGATACGATTTCAACACTCTGAAGCCACACGCACGCCAAAGAGAGAGAGGAAGCTCATGTTGTAAGAGTTGCAGTTCAAGAAGGACAGATTGTTCTTTTTTGCATTCTCAAACAGACAAAACAGATGTTACAAAGCTCAACATCTCAACACCCCCCCGTTAAAAAGAGACAGTGGGCCTGTCTGACTAGGTACAGGAGGAGGAGGACGACGATACGCGACAAGGAAAAATCAGGTCTACATGCAGAGTGAAGTGAAGCTTGTGTCTCAAATGGGAGAAGAGGAAGTGATGCGAGGCACTGCGTGAGAAACCTGCAGGACTCACCTTTTGAAAACAGCAGTTTCGGTTTTGGCGTCTACAGTAAGACTGACCGTCTCCTTCATAGAGCCGTTGGTGACTGTTTCTGTGATGCGGTCACTGACAGGCTCTTCCTCAGGGTCCGAGCCGTCCCCTACCTTTCCTCTAGGGGAAGTTGGGGTGGTTTCATTGGAAAGCCACTGATCTGTGTCTAAACAAGACGGTTTTATTCAAACTACTGCAAAAGTTGACATACGGACAGGAGGAATGAAATGAGGGTCTATTCTTACTTTCTTGCTGCATGGGCGCATTGACTCCCAGAGGGTCCACCGCTTCTATGCTGGTATCCATGGCTACAGGGGAATTGCTTCTCAAAGGATCCTTGGGGCTAAAAAGAAAAAAAGGGGGAAAAAGATCAACGTCTAATGAATTTTTCACATTTACTTGCTTTGAGCTTACATCTTCACTGTGCATTGCAAATGCATTTCTTCATAAATTAATAAAAATGCATTAATACAATTTATTAAATGTTAACACAAATACATATTTAAAAGGAGAAAAGGGAGCCTTTTACAAGCAAAACCATTGAGAATTGAAAAGACTTAAAAAAAAAAAAAGTCTGCATAGACCAACAAAAAATAAATAATGCGGGACCGCTCACATGACCTTAAGCACATGATCAACATGCATGTGAATGTACCTGACGGGTGTGAAGCTGGAGAAGTCGGCCCAACCTGTCTCTGTATCTGCGTTTGGAGAGCTCCAGCCTGAAGATTCAGGTACTGCAGCCGGTGAGGTTGACACAGGTGCGCTGGGAGTCGTGGAGCTGCCAGTGTCCATGGGTACGTCATCAAAATTTGCCGTCCATACCGGCCCTGATCCGAAGCCGGACACAAAACAAGGATGCGTGATCCTTGAACTTCCACAAAGCTAAACGGTGGCATATTTTGCAGCTGAGAAATTCTATTCTCACCATCCCCAGAGTCTACTTCCATTCTGTCGTCAGAGGTGGCATTAGTGGACTCGAACGTGTCTCGCTTCCCATCCTCCTCCTCAGAGTCCGTACTCTCTTCACTGTCTGTACTTCCTGAGCTCCTGTGTAGGAAGTAAGATGTGGAGAATAATAATAAAAAAAAACAGCAACAACAAGAAAAGCATTAAAAAATGTATGTTCTATTGGTTACAATACCGGGGACGTCTCTGAGCTTCAGGGGCAAAAGTGACATCCTTCTCATCCCAGATATCTTCCTCATCTGATCCGGCATCTTCGAACTGCTGGATCTTCTCCTTACAGCAGGCCTCAAAGAGTGCCATGTTTGCCTATGAGAACAGCATGAACAAACTATAAAAACACATCATGAGCTTTACAATAAATTCAGCTAATAATTCTAATTAATTTGATTAAATACATCACATACTTACACTTTCATTTGTATTCAAGGAAAAATTGATGTCTGATATTCTATCAAAGGGAATACTGCAAGGTTAAAAAGAACAGATTTTAGTTCCCAATCACCAACAGCATGACTAACACAAGAGAATGTGTGTTACGGTCACCAAGGCCACCACACCAGACTATTCAGAAGACATGGGTAATCAGAACGGAGACATATAAGTGATCAGATAAAACACAGTATGATCCATGATTTAACACACACAACCCCCAAAACAGGCTTCATTGTGAGTTCATTGAAAATAAGGATGCACCGATACTGAGCTCATGTACTCGCAAAAGCGCTCCGATACCAGGCAGCGTGTGTACAGTGTTTGTGTCCAGACAAAGAAACACTGACAACAGCGATTAGACTATAATGGGGATAAAAATTAAAGGCTGTCTATGAAGTAAATACATCTTAGTGGAATATTAAACAAAATATAGCACGCAAACTGATAAGATAAGTGTGCAGTCGATTGAGCTGGTTGAGCTCATTCCTTGTTCTCAGACGTCAGTGGAAAGTTTGCAACGACAGTAAAACGAGCGATGTAGCTTATTAACGTTAACTGCCTGATGTATAATGAGTAACTCTTATGAGTTATAACCCTACTTTATAACAGGTATTATTGCTGGTAGTTTTTGTTGTAGAAAACATTTTTTCCACCAGTGTCTAAACTAGAGATGGGAATTTTTCAAAAATATTGCATTCGAACATTCTGGCTCATAAATATCGAATATCCGTTAAATGACGTTTAACGAAAAATACATTATTTTTTATTTTTATGTTTTTTTCACCACTTCTGTACAAGATTACAATCAGAACTGGCTGACAATACAATGATGAATAAATCTGTAGTTTTTGTTATTTTTGTACCAAAATGTATTTTCGGTGCTTCAAAACACCAACCAACCCACATCACATGGACTACTTTGATGATTTCTATTTCCTTTCTGGAGAATACATTTTCAATGGAGGGGCCAAAAGATCCCGGACTAAATCTAAAATATCTTAAAATGTGTTCCGAAGATGAACGGGGGTCTTACGGGCTTGGAACGACATGAGGGTGAGTCATTAATGACAATTTTAATTTTTGGGTGAGCCATCCCTTTACGTATGAAAACAGAAGGAAAAATATATTTGATGAACAAATTAAGCCAAATAATAGGATTTATAATCTTTTGGTTTCTTTCTTCTTTACCGAAAATTCCAAAAATTATCATCAGCATCGTACTCGTCCTGGAAAAAGTGGTATCGGTGCATCCCTAATTGAAAAGCAAAGAAACATCCCAAAACAACCTTAAATCAACCAAAGACCCACCAATAATGCTAAACCCTCCCCAATGTTACCAGCAGAAAAGGCGGTAAATTTGAAAAGCATCATGCACGATGGGTACTTACTCCCCGACATCATCCTGATCGGCAAACTCTTCGTCATTGAAGCCAAACTGCTCAATAAAATTGGACGTCATTTGTTGCATCTGATAATCAGAAAAGGCCTGGCAAACCCAGGACCAATGATAATGATATAGTCTTGACACTACAAAGAAGCTTCATTTTAAAACAGCTGATAGCAGTTAAGCATGTTGTGCCAAAAAAAGCGTTAAAAGGACTAAAACAACTTATAACTGAATTAACAGTTTCAATAAAAGGAATTAGTTTTAAATTAACAGTTCTACAAACATATTAGCATGCAGACAGCAGCTTTTATGAGCTCATCCAGGCACAGACTTACTTGCTGTAGGGAGGAGTCCTGATGAAATCCGCTGTCTTTGAAATCTACCTCATCGTCGCTGGATGAGTGTATGTGGTGCGTGTTAACCTGAGAATGGAGGAAAGCAATAGGGAAAATATAGTTTAGATGCCAATTATGCTATCAAAAGCATCAGCAACCGAAACCAGTCAATAAAACTGAGCACACTTACTAAGTCTACAGTGTTTTTCTTGTTTGTATCTGCTAGCTGTCCTGAAGTAAAGGCCTCCCATCGTTCCCTGTCCTCCTCTGAAAGCTCTGCAAGTGAAGAAATATGAGTGGAAATGGCTTTGAAAATTAATTGCATAAAAATATGTTAATGCTGTCAAACGAACCTGAGATGAGCTGCTGAATTTGTGCCCCATTGGGGCCCTTGTCACTGTTGTGGACTATAGAGTTTGCTATTCTGGTCAGGTGACCCATGTAACCTCTCCGCCGCCCACCCTCGGCCCTGAAGAAAGAAAAGAGGATGATTCAGTAAAGGCCTCTCCAGACAAATTCACAGAAGTGTAAATAAGGATGGTTCCTCTTCTTCACATGTAGCCAATCAGATTTAGGAGTTACTTACTGCTCCTTCTCATTTGAACCCCAGGCATCAAGAATTCTTTGTATTAACTGGCACTTCTGAAAGAGCTGCAGGTCATAATGGAGAAGAGTACATTAAACTTTGATGTGTGAAGCAAACAGTGTGTTTCAACGAGCGAGCGGGTGGAAAGGATGAAAAACCCACATGTTTAATAAGGATGTTTTCTCTTATGGGCTCTTGGTCGTTCTCTCGGTTTATTTCAGGAGATTCACTTTGGGTTGAAGGCATCGCTAAGATCATCGCCGTACAGATTTCTACTTGTGTGTGTAGGAAATTATTCCATAGGTATTTGAAGTACATGTCCTGTTGACAAACAAAAATATTTCATTTTAGAACATTTATGGCTATAAAGCAGATTCTATTGTATATAAACATCCTTTCTGTCCTAAATAGTTTAAACTGTAATGAGTAGATCAAGTTTCCCTGTGACCAATTCTAAAACAGCATATATAGTAAGTATAAAGCAAGATGGCCAGCAAGTCAAAATTGTATTGTTTTATTCACCAAAGATGCCTTATATTCATCAAAATTAACAGTTAAGACATTGACAAAAAAAAAAAAAATTGTTTTTAGTTCTTTTGAACTTTCTATTCAAAGCGATTCAAGCTTTTCTCAAAGCAAAAAGATATCACAGATCTCTTAACTGTGTCTCAAACACTCACTAGTATGACTCCCAAAGTGTTGAGGGCAATGAGCTCCTGGTTGATGATATGTGTGTTGGTCTGTAGAAGGCTGGTCACTAGTCGCACCACATTAAGACGAGTATTTCCCACCGGTGGATCCAACACTCCCCATGTGGTGTTCAGGACTGTTTTCTAATGTTAGGAAGAGGAAAAAAACAAGTCTGAAAGACCTAAATGAAATACTAAAAAAAAAAAAAAAAAAAAAATTCACGTTTACTGAAATGTAAGGCTAAAAGTTTTCATTGAATTTAATACCATCACAGCATATGCATGTATAACAAACTATTCTTTGAAAGGGTAAGATTCTGCCAGGTTATATTTGTACAGGAACAAAGTCTTGTTGTCTAAAGCTTAATGTAATTAGGAATTTGGAGATTACAGTCTAAGTGAGGTCAGCTGATTTAATGTGCCAAAGTTGCAACACAGTGTTTTCACACTCACCTTTGGGGGCTCGAGCAAAAGCTGGTGAAAATCTTTCAGTCTCGGTCTGACGGCATCTAGAATACTCTGATTGACAGAGAATGATGGGTGGTTCATTCCAGGGGGGCAAATCTCCAGATGGCCTTCAAACCTGAAAGGGAAAACCAAGAATGATTTTCAGACACACTGAAAATCCACCCTCCCTCCTGAAAAAATTCACATGTGCTAAAATGTACTTACGCTGGTCTTCGTGTCTCAAAGAGAGTAAGGAGAATCTGGATTACACTGACTATGGCAGAATCGTTCTTCTCTTTGTCGAAAATGTTTGACAGCAACTGCTCTACTGTCTCTTGTCTAAATAGAAAAACAAACAGTCAATTCGGTACTAGTTTTAGCATGCCAGAAATCAGAGAGCCTCAACCTTATTCCCACCAAATATACCACTTTATGAAGTCAATAGAAAGAATGTGTTGACATGGACAAACTTACTTCTCCAAAGTGGCCAGCAGGGGGTCAGGCTCCGAGCAGCCCTGTACTTGGAACATTTGATCTCTGCTTAGCCGAATAATCTCACAAAGCGACTGGGACGCGTTTGAGTGTCTCTATGTGAAGGGAACAAACAATTACTGTTACGCAGCTAGAGTCATCAGGACTTAACAATAATAAGAGACAGCCAGGCACGCATTTCAATTGAACTGAATCCACTGGCTCCACCAATTGTTTTTTTTTTTTTTTTTCGTTGAAATTTTAAATAGAAGTTTTTGTTTTGTTCATTTGTTTATTGGACTTCACTTACATCCTCATCCTGTGATGGTTGTACCATGTCAACCAGCCGCTGTATAACTTTCTCTTCATTTAGCCACTGCAGGAGAACAGATGAAGAGGAAACTGTGAGGTGGTATTATGATGACAGTGAGTGGATTAAATGAGTAATCCGTGATGAATTTCCTGCTGTATTCAAATGAAAAACATCCAAATCTACAAAACGAAACTCTGTGCATGCACAAAACCAAACCGCTTTACCTCAACAACACAGAGACATAGCATCATAGAAACCTTAATATACATTCATGTAGGTATGATAACTCACATTTAATACATCTTGTCTAAGCTGCTGTGGCTCAATGCAGGTGAGCATCCTGAGCAGAAGGTCCATAATGGCAGAGGTCCCTATGTGTTTGATCATCAGATCCACAAAGTCTTCCCTCTTCCTGAGGAACTCCACAATCTAGAGGTAGAATGGAGATTTAGTTCACCTTCATGCCTCCATATAGTCCTGAACACAAACCAGTGCGCCTGATCACGTACCTGCTCTGGTTTCCTCCCAATAAGGATGCTCAGGACCTTGCTGAAAAAACTGGCCAGCAGAGGATTGAGGGGAGGCTCATTCTGTAGGAAGCTGTAGAGTTTCATCAGTAAACTTTCATCTTCACCCAGCCTGTCATTGATCTGGCCAACGTCTGAGGTCAGGAGTTCACAGGATATGTTGGGATACCTTTCCATGAAAAAGACACGCAATTAAACATCTAAATAATGAGTCAAATTTCCCTTAGTTCAAAGTACCCTACAACTAGACATCCAACATGTCTTTTTTTTTTTAGCATAAATGTTTCAGCAAGCATCAAACACATTCTTACTTATATTTGATCTTCTCCTCCACATCATCGTTGGGCTCCTGGGTGATGTAGCCCACGAGATCCTCCATGCACGGTGGCCTCACCAGGAAGTCCACAAGCTTGTGGTTCTGAGCCTTGCACTCCTGTAGGACGTCCTCCTCATCCATTACCTCCGTCAGCGTAACGTCATCTTTCTCCAGGAGCGTGTCGATGTGGGACGTCGTGTGCAGATCAAATTTCCAAAACATGGTGCTGCTGAGGAATAAATAAATAGGAGGGTTTTGTTCATCTATGAGTTTTTTATTTACAATGTGACAGTGAAAATGCTACATTTAAAAAGGCTTACCTGAGAGTAGCAGAGACCAGAGAGTAAAAACTCTGATTAAAAATAAAATAATGCTTGTGCTCTTTGGGACTTCTGGCCCATTACAGGCACCACAGGCGGTAGAAACTGGACAGACCCTCAAGTAAAGGATACATGCAGCAGAAATGTCCTCTGCCACAGCAAAAACACTCAACACACACCTAAAACAGAGAACAGACAAGATTGAGAGTGTTACGTACATTAGCCATCTGTAAAGAACAGTGAAATGCATCTCTCCTCTAATCCAAACATTTTGATCACCCTTGCTAGTCATTAGTCACAGCATTAAAAACAAATATATCTCAAAACACATGCTGTTAACAAGAGACCCTTCCAATTTGTCAAATAGGCATTTACACAACGCCAAAATGTTTAATCAATTCTAGTTCTATCAATAGAGTATGATTTAATACAGAAAGAAAGCACCAGTTTACAACGACAAAACAAACTGTAGTTTTGTTTGTGGGGAAAAAAGCACAACATTTAAAAGCCAAACAAGTTCCGTTATGACATTGACAACCTAGCAACACAACAAAACAGTTGCACTAATAGCAGACTGACTACTGTGATCAGTCTTTAATTATCACTACCTCACTGTGCACATGACTTTGTGGTTTCATTTTCCTTTCGAGTAAGGCACAGATGACAGAATATCTCAAATACGAGATTAAAATTATACCGAGTTAAATCCAAATATGACCATTTGACAGCTCTGGCATCAAATTATTCGAAATGAATAGACCAACACGCAGCTATGTATTATTAAGGGAACCCAACAGTTTTTCCAGTCTGCAAGGTGGATGGACACACACCACTGAGGTGAAAGGTTACAATGCTGGCAAGCAGCCATCTGGACTTTCATGAATGGTTAAGAGGAAGGAAAGCTTATTAATAGACTAAGGGAGTTGAGCTAAGGCTCACTCGAAAGAGCTTTGACATTGGCCTCCATCCATTCTCAAGCAAACATGCTTTCCGTCAATTTACAGACTTTTAAAAACATCCCAAAAGTCTTCCTAAAACTCCTTCAAAAATAGCTTTTGATAAAATAACATAAGCGTTAAAACTAGGAGTGTGCGCGAAAATTCAATCTATAATAATTCTCCGAAAAATAAAATACTATTCGAATTTTACTACATTGCTTTGCTGCCTGTAAATGCACTGAATCCATGAAAAATCACAAGCACTAACTTGCAATTATAATTAAATGCACTGGGTGGCACTGTGGAGTGTTAACAAGTTTGAGAAGTTTGGTATTATTTAAATGATCTTACGAAATGAAATTACTTTTTATCAAATTAATTAATTAATCGGAGTTATCATCACCATGATGAGAAATCACATTAAATCCAAACAGTTTAATAAGGAAAGGCAGCAGACCATCACTGCAACACGACCGAGATGATAACTTATCTTAGCTTAATGATTTTGAAACATACTTCCGTCAAGTTGTTGAGGGAGACCGGTTAGAAACTTAGAACACCGATATCTTTGTGTCTCTGAAACATCTGTCAGCAAAGCACATGTCACTCGAGCAAAAATTGCTGGCGGCGCCCCCGCATGTGGATATTATTGTTTTTATCAATAAAAACACGATAATCATATGCTGACTCAAGTGTGTGTGTGTGTACATTCTGTACGGTATCAGGCACAATCTGCTTTATTAGGCGTTTTTTCCCGAACACACTGCTTGAGTATGCTTTATTAATGCTTTTGTTTTTTTAATATTTTTTGTTTACACATTTGCTTACTGTTTAATGATTTCAACTAAAAGAAAACGAACATGTATTGTAAGCTTTTTGTGCATATTGCCTAATTGTAAGCTTGTTCAGAAATGGTGACAAAAACGTAAAAAATATATAAAAAAATAGTATTTTTCGTTAAACGTCATTTAAATAAACGAATATTCTATTTTTATGAGCCTGAACATTTGAAGGCAATATTTTTTTTTTTGTGCATATTCTCATTACTTAAAAAAGAATTAATAGCCTTTTGATACTTAGTTACTGGGTATATCAACAAATACTTTGTCTTGACACAAAATGAAATGGCAAACACTACTGTTCAAAAGTTTCAGGTACACCTGTTTGCAGAAACTTTTATTCAGCAAACCGAGGTTGCAATAGATTGATCAAAAGTGACAGACTTTTACATTATGTAGGCCTAAAGTTATTTCAAATAAAATGTAAAATTTCCTATTCATTAAAGAATCATGCATAACTGTTAAACTCAAATTAAAAACTATATATATATATATATGTAAAATTGATTTAAAAAAAAAAAATATTTAAAATTGTTCAAATAAATGCAGCCTTGGTAAGCATAAGAGGCTTGTTTCAAAAATCCCCCCCAAAAATCTAAACGTTAATATAAAAGTAAAAAAAGGAATACTAGGAATACCATCAATCAAAATGACAGATCATGATTATCTGCAGCACTTCCTCCAATTCTTAACTCACTAGTCAACAGTAACTTGCCAAATAGAACAGATAGGCATGCACTAAAAAAAAACCACACAGGTTTTTCTTGGTTAGCCAAGACAACCTGAACCATTTATACTAATACTATGCATTAAGCTGACATTCGAAACATTACAGAAACATACTTTTGGTCAATAAACTTCTATGACTGGAATCTGGATATGGATTTTTTAACTAAAAGAATAACTTTTTCTACATATCCAGAATTATGCACATTCCATTTTATCTTTAAAGTCTAAAAAAAAAATAAAAAAAAAAAAAAAAAAAATCACTGACTGGTGTAAAAGTCTCAATTTAATGTAAACACATCTTGGTTGTCAAGAACATCTATTCTAAACACTTGCTTTGAAATGAATGTCATCTATTTATATCACCTTACACCAAAATACCATTTCTACTGAACTGTGATGAAAGCAGAGACTAGTAAATCACAAAGCTAGATGTGATATTTTAAGACACTGACACCCGGTACAAATCTTTCCAGGTTCACTTTACCTAGCGCAAAAGTTTGAAGAACAACATACTACACTAGAGCTTATATACCTGCCAGTTACCATTCAGCTGGAGCATTGCAACTCTGAGCTGAAGAAAGTCCTCGTGACTCCCTCTCAGGGGCTATAAAAAGTGTTTCCAAACCTCTCCAGCATCCCAGAGGCCACAACAACACTACCACCACCACAAGTCCTCCGGTTGCACTCAGAGTCTGCAAAGATGATCTGCATGAGTAAACTGCCATGTCAAACCACCTAGATTGTCTTTTACAAGCGATCTGCTCATGCCAACACAGTCTAGTAAGCGGTTTCATATAAAAATCACACAATAAACAGCTGGAAGATTTTAACTGTGTTTATATGGATGTGGCAAAATAAATGCAAACAAAGATCTGAGATCAATACTACATATAGTAACCAACTCCACAGAGCTTGACGACTAGTATTTAAAATCTAGCAGCTACAGTGAAATAAGATTATTTTAGAAAGGGATATTTTTTTTAAAACCAATGTCGAAGGTTTTAATTAATATAACCAAAGTAACGTTATTTGGAATATCCTTATTAAACACATTTAGAAACTGAATTTATATGATAATAAAAACATTACCTAAAACACTCGATTTGGTGTCCAAAATATGATCTAGACGGGGTTTCTGTTGGTGTTTTGGTGATGTCTCAAAACCCAGTGAACTGCCTGCCTAGACAGCATTTTTGGACACCACAAGCCCACTCGAACATTACAATAGAATCTTCGTAAGCAATCATATTGCCCCAAAATGTTGTCTATGTGAACAATTCACAAATATTTTGATACACAGGCTTTGTGTCTCACTTTCTGAAGTTTTTCGGTGTGTCGGGCCCCGGCATTAGCCGACACAGAGCTTCCGCCAGAGAAATGTTAAGATTTTACACTTTTATATAGCCTGGGTTGGTTTAAATACGCCGTAGCCATATTATATGTAAAGCATAATTTAGTTAAATGAGATAAATGCTGGAAATATAAACCATTCTGACTCGACAAAACAGAGAAGTGGCAGCTGGCTAACGTTAATGCTAAGCTACCAGAGACACACACAACACCAATACGTACCGATTAAGAAAGCGGAATACTGCCAAAGCCCGGCATGAAGACGAGCGAACCTTTGGATTAAACGGTCACCGGAATAAAAAAAGAAAAAACTGGTCGAGGTATGAGAAAATGAGGTGTTTATAATAGATTGTGACAGGCGCGAAAAGAGAGACCATCAGAGTTCACTTTTCAAGATGGCGGCGTTATCAACTTCAACAGCCCCAACCCCCACCTAAGGTAGAGGAGCTGTCGATCAAAATCCACTGCGGCGCGCTGATTGGCTACAGTGGACGCCAGTTAAAGCAGAGGTTAAAGCTCTATGTAATCTCGGGCCGAGTGAGGTAAAACGTCATGTAAACAAGGATGATCTTTAAAACACAATTCACTTTGTTGGAAATATGAAAAGTGTTCTAACCACATCTTTTAGAAGCAATATTTAAGTGAAACTAAATAATTAAACACACCCACACGACCTAGGGCCAATAGTATTTTAGGTCGATTTAAAATCGCTCGTCTGATTGGATCTAGAGAATGCCAATCAAATGCCGATTTCAAAACTAAAGTACGGCGATATCAAAACGCACATATTGCTTTATCTTACCTTCTTTATGAGAGCTTGTCCCTTGAACTGAGTTCTTAAATTTCATCATATCCAAAATATAAAGACGACGGGTTTGTAGTTTCTTCTCAATGTTACACAGAGCACCTCGTTCACAGTGTCGCTTTCTGCCTTAACCGGCTCGTTACTTGCAACGCCCTAGCAACAATAAGACGTCACAGTGATTGACATGCAGATGCTCCAATCAGCTACGAGTGCGTGAACCACATATTACTGAATGGAGCAGCCAGATTGGAATTATTTGCCAGAAAGGCATTTATTTCAAATGGCTCACCAACATGAAATTGATGACATAAAACAGGAGTTTAATTCACACCAACCCATAGAGTATAAAATAAGTGTGATTTTAAGATATAGTTCGCGCAAAAACAAACAAACGATTGAATGAATGAATGGATGAATAGTGAATTATTATTTCCTAGTGAATTTAACTATCACTTTAAGAGAACCTGATCTATCTTTCTTTTGTTTTTCTGTATTTTTATGTTTCTATTTATTGCGCCCTTTGATAAAATATGGGTCAAAAGGTCAGGGCTCCCTTTTTATGCTCTATAGACTGTCCATAGTGCAGACAGGCAATTACGGGTTTAGTGTACCATGGCAAATGGGATCTGACGTATGACCCTTATGTTAAATGTGAGACGTAAATCTACAGCATCAGGCTGTGGAACTGATCTGTTACAGCTGATGATGGCTCTATTTCAGACATGCAAGATCTATCTTCTGTTGCATGTTCCATAATCATAACAAAATCTGCAAAGGCTTCATTGTATAGAGTAAAAGCAGCCATGTTTAATGTGTTTCACATGTGTCAAATTAACCCTATGATTCCTCTGTGTTTCCGATTACGGAC